>LPNX010221247.1:270146-368697 GCA_001517045.1 Pseudotsuga menziesii | reverse complement strand
GTCTGGTTTCTTACCAATGATTCCATCTCCTCATCCATGCCTTGCTCCCACTTCTTTCTAGTTTCTACCTGCATTGCTTCTTCAAAACATTCTGGCTCACTAGAATCAGTCATCAATAAATAATAGAGTGAAGGAGAGAATCATTCAGGGGGTCTACTTAACCTGGTAGACCTTCTTACAGTTGCAGGAATTTCAGGTACCTGCTGCTACTCTTGATTTTCTGGTGCTTTTGGAACTTCATTTTCTTTGATTTCATCAAGCACTGTGTACTCTGTGTTTTCCTTTTCTTCTTTCTTTTCCTGCAACTGATCTTTCTACATGACGTTTTCATTGAATACTACATCTCTACTCCTAATAATTTTGTGATTTTTAAGATCCCATAAGCGATAACCAAAATCATCAACCCCGTATCCAATAAAGGTACATTTCTTTGTTCTATCATCTTTATCAATATGGACAAATGCTTCACAACCAAAAGTTCTCAGAAATGAGTATTTTACCTGTTTACCTATCCATGCCTCCTCTGGAATTCCACCATCCAAAGCGCTTGAAGGCCCTCTGTTTATTAAATAAACAACAGTGTTTATAGGATCAGCCTAAAACTGTAAGGGCAACCCTGCATGCAATCTCATACACCTTGCATGCTCCATGATCATTCTGTTCATCCTTTCTGACACATCATTTTCTTGGGGTGTTCCAGGGACTGTCTTCTCTCTGCGAATCCCATTCTGTGAACAGTAACTGTCAAACTCCTTGCTACAGTACTCGCCTCCATTATCAGATATATGAGACATTTCAACCTTTTTCCTGTCTCATTCTCAGCCAAATATTTCCACTTCTTAAAAGTATCAAACACATCAGATTTTTGTCTAATGCAATAAACCCAAGTTTTTCTAGTTGCATCATCAATAAAAGTAACATAATAACGAGATCCACCAAGAGATTGTACCTGAGCTGGTGCCCATACATCTGTATGGACAAGCTTTAACTTTTCACTCTTCTTTTGTTTCCCAACCCTGAGAAATCTAACTCTCTTTTGTTTTCCATAAACATAGTTCTCACAAAATTCCAAACTTACCTGCTTCAGATCTGGAAGCAGTTTCCTTGAGTGGATAATCTGCATCCCCTTCTCACTCATGTGGCCAAGCCTATGATGCCACAACGCTGCACCTGTTTCTTTGGAAGCTACAGAAATAGAATAATCAGTGTTATGAGGACATAAATATAACGTACCTATCCTATTTCCTTTTGCAATTACCATTGATCCTTTAGTGACCTTCCACCACGTTTCTCCAAATGTAGACAAACATCCACCATCTCCCAACTGCCCTATTGAGATCAGATTTATTTTCATAGCAGGAATGTGCCTTACATCCTTTAGCAACCAGTCATTTCCATTATTTAGTTTAATCCATACCTTACCCTTTCCACATGGTTCATCATCCCCCAATAACACATGCCCAAAATCACCTTGAATATAATCATAAAAGAATTTCCTATGGGATGTAGCATGACATGAAGCCCCTGAATCTACTACCCAGTAATCACTAGTATTATCTAATGCAAGAATCAAAGCATATTGTAACACATCACCTGCTACATTTTCTTCCTAGGTAGTCTCTTGCTGCCTCTCACCTTTCTTCTTTGGTGCTCTACAGTCTTTCTTTAGATTTCCTTTCTTACCACAGTTCCAGCATTCTATTTTTCCGAATCTGGACTTGGATCTTCCCTTTTTAGACTTGCCACAATTTCTTGGGCTCCTTCCTCTCTCTTTTTGTCTCCCTCTGCTCTCCATGGTCAACGCATTACCTAATGTCTCACATGTGCTTTTCCTTCGATTTTCCTCACTAAGAATAACACTAACAACATCATCAAACTTAAGAGTGCTTCAACTAGGGACAGAGTTACTTACAGCCATGACCAAGCTATTCCAACTTTTTGGCAATGAGCACAAGATTATAAGAGCCCTAACCTCATCATCAAAGTTCACTTTTACAGAACTTAACTGACTGGCAAGTGTATTAAACTCATTTAAATGGTCAACAACGGATCTACTTTTCGACATATTCATATTAAATAAACGCTTCATTAAAAATACCTTGTTAGAAGCCGAGGGTTTTTTGTAGAGCTTACTCAATGCGCTCATCACACCCTCTGTTGTTATTTCTTTTGAAATATTGAAGGCCACTGACGAAGCCAGGCACAGCCGTATTGTTTCGAGTGCCTTTCTGTCAAGAACCTCCCATTCTTCATCCTTCATACCCGCTGGTTGTTTTGCTTTTCCGCCCAACGACAAGTACAGATCTTTTTGGTACAGATAGTCCTCCATTTGCATCTTCCATAACTGATAGTTTTGGCCGTTAAATTTATCGACCCTAAAATTTCCTTCTTCCGCCATTACTCCCACTCGAACCAGGAACCCTTCTTTCCTGCGAGTTTACAAACCAAATAGACCTTTTGGCTCTGATACCAATTGTTAGAAAAGTAGGACCGTAGAGCAATAACAATTATACAGTTAAATCAATAAGCAAGATGCAAAAACACATTAAACATTACAGAGAGACACAGATATAACGTGTTTCACCCAAACGATGGGCTACGTCCACAAACAAATTTGCCAGTCCTTTTATTTCAGTCCAGAAAGATGAAGAGATATGCCCTGCAGCAAAACCATTGCACTTCCTCTTCACATTCTCACATTCTCTCTTCCAGTACAATACAGTACCCACATCCAGTACCATACAGTACTCACATCCAGTACCATACAGTACTCACATCCAGTACAATACAATACTCAGTACAATTAAAATGGAGCCTCCTCAAGCCTTATAAAGGCTTAATCACATGCAATACCATGGGACAATACCATGGGCTACAACAAACCATGTGCCCAAACCATGTGCTAGACCTAACCACCCTTGAATCAATCCCGAGTCAAGGTTAACACATGCAATACCATGGAACAATACCATGGGCTACAACAAACCATGTGCTAGACCTATCCACCTTTGACTCAATCTCAAGTCAAGGTTAACACTAACAGTACCAAAATATTTTAATACAAAATAGTTACAGAAAGACACCAGATAGAAGTTTCCATTATGTTTGTTCAATCAAAACTTACCATCATACTCAGATAATGGTGATCTATTGACCCAACACAATAAACTCATACAAAATTTGTATTTTTGCACTATTTGTATTTTTACACTATTTGTATTTCTGCACTATTTCACATTGACAGAAAAAAGAAATTCAAGACAAGAACAAACAACTATCTTCAAGAACTACTGGAAATTGAAAATCTAAACAGACTAGAGAAATTGATGATAAGATGGGAAAAGATAATTTTATTCATGTCTAACAAATGAACATTAAAAGTGGGTCAATGGGACTAAAATAGTACATGAGTACATGGTGGGAGTGTAAAAGTAACTCCTATATCGACACTATCAAAAGACAAGAGAAAACATTGTTGATATTCAGCACATTCTGTTTGTTTCCTAATTTTATTTTATTTTCCCAATGGTTATTGTAAGTAGGCCACCTGCTCATCCCACATTGCAAGTTGTGTGAAAAGGTTCACATCTTTAAGATATCCATTCTAGTCTTATTAATTATTCTTTTGTTTGTGAAAGTGGCCTTGATTTTGATTAATATAACATTTGTAGAATTTCAACTTACGTTGTTAAAGGAGGAATTTTCCAATTTGAACCTGTACCTAGACAAATTCCAAACAACATTGATGATAGCCAGTTCAACTCACCCTTGGCCTATATTTCTTAATCCTCTTTTCATGAGAGATTCCTAATTTATTCTCCCATGGTCTAGCAGCAACAAGAAGTGTTCTAGGGGTATGCTCTCCTCTGAAGGGAGCTTCAAGAGTGGGGGCATCCCACAGGCCACAGCTAGGCTTGCATGCATCATTACCATTCTATTCATGTTGGCACTGGCCATAATTGCACTGAGAGGAGTGAACATCTCGCTCCTACAAGGAATGGATACTCTAGCATATGCCAAAAGGATGGAATAATACCCAAATGTAGGTTATATTGGTCTTGTTTCTTGGGTGATTAGTAAATTTAGTAGGTTCTCGAATAGTGGGTAGCGTTTCATCTATGAGAGAAACATTATCTCTGCAGTACTCTTCAGTATCTTTACTAATTCTTACTCCCACATTAAGACAACAAACAAGAATCTTCAAATTATGGTAGTCAAGTTAAACTTTTAGTTAATTCATGCAATAAACATGATAAGATGTTGAATGACTTATGTTCCGGATCTTATTTATGCCTAAATCTTCACAAGTAAAGTTGTTTTACTTTTCTTCATAAAATTATAATAGTTTTTCTATTCTTCCTCTAAAATTCTAAGTGATTATGGACTTGGAGGTGAGCCTAAAGAGTTATAATACTACCCAGAGGTTGACCAAATTTATCAAGAGTTGTCCATACAGTTGAATACGTTGTTTCCAGCACCAAAAAATGTGAAGGAAGTAAACAGGGTATTATCGCACCCCTAAAGCATGAGGAAGTCGAAAATGACAGGGAAGTTGCTTTATAAGCAATGCACTTTGTGACTCCTAAAGTACCTACCCCTTAGATGATTTAATAGAAACCCAAAGAAGCCATAGTAAAGAACGTCGAGATCCGACTAAGCAGACTGATAATGAGTCAACAAAAGAATGTTTAAAAAAACATTTTCCCCGATTTAGAAGAGGTCTCTTTCTCAAATCCAAGGTTGCAAAAGAAATTCCTCCACAGCTAAAAAAATACTCTTCTGTAATCAAAGAAACCATGAATAAAGGTGTTACCCCCCATTTTGCATGGGTTTCCACTTGTGATCTACATCACACTTTCCGTGGGGGGTGACATGTTCATACCTTGATTGAACATGATGTTTTTCTTGGTGACTGGACTTACCATGGATTTATGACCTAGTTGGATGCTTGTGTGATCATGCCCTAAAGTATGGTGACTTGCTTTGGACTAGGAGATATGCTGTGTTTTCTTCATAGTACATGAATCATGAATATAGGATCATTTCTAGTCTACAGTTGAATCCCTAATAGGAGATATTTATGGAATCCAGCAGTGAAATCAAAGGTTAATTTGTGGTAAATTTATGGTCACCTGTGCACAGTATGGAACCTCCATCCTCGGCTCTCTTCTCCAACTTGTTTGCAGCCCTATTTGATGACCTCCTAGACAGCAGTCAGAAGAATTAATCCAATTCTAGGTAGTACCTATGACTAAAAACAATAGTAAACCCCCAAATCTAGGAAATTTTGTGCATTGAAACAGTGATAAGATGACCTTATCTACCATTTAGGTGAACCTGGGCATATTTCAGCCCCTTAATAGCGATAAAAAACTTTGATTATCTAAATCTATGCATGATTTTATCATCAAATGATCAAACAACAACAACAAAAAAGGTTTGGGTACATTACATCCCTCAATTAGAATCCCAAACAGTCATAGAGAGGTATTTTATGGGAGAAACAACAGCAACTCAGCATCACCATTAGATCTCGGAACTTTAGAAAATTTTGAGTGCAAAGAGTGGTCAAAAGTAACATCACAGCCCCGTAATGATAAGCCATGACCACCTACAGCAGTTCTAGGCATGAATTTATCCTAAAAGACCAATCTTGGATAATTTCATACCCTAAAAAACTAGGCTGAGCCAATTCTAAGAAATTTTGGGCATTGTACAACCCTAAAAATTAATTAATAGCCACAAAAGAAGGAATATATTCATTGTTTACTGGATTCTGAACATTTTTGGTGATTTTTCACATAGCAGCAGTTAAAGAACAATCTTCAACAATTTTCCAAACCTATGGATGAGAGCAATAGTAGCCACAACAACCCTAAAAAATAATTAACTCTACCTCACCTTATCCTCCTTTGCATTCAAGATGTGCATTATGGATCTCTGCTTTGGTTTTGGTAATGCAAGTGGGATTGTGCTCGATGCTATGGATTGGGGTGTTGATCCAGCGGTTGTGAGAGATCGAGAGTTAAAGACCTGACCTTGTATTTCCAATCAGGTGGGCTAAATTGGTAAGTTTACAGTGGTTGGATATCTACTTTCAAACCCATGGAAAATTCCTGTTGGAAATTTTAGATCGTTGGTTTAGTTGAAATCGTAAGAGAGCATTCTACAATTGGAGTGGACTGAGAAAGAGATAGTTCATTCTCTAAAATAAGAATGAATAGCGGAGAATCCCTTGGTGAAATTATGAAAATTAAGAAGATGTTGAAGAGGATGAATTCCTATATGGAAGGAATGAAACAGTCCATTGACCATATGAACAACCATACGGAGCAGCAGAACAAGAAGTGTGATGAGATTGAAACCAAAGTTAGGGAACAAGGGGAAAAGATAGAGAAATTTTTCAAAGAAAGATAAATGCATTTCAATATGATCTTGAGTTTCACCCAAGGAAACCATTCTTATGTTGGGAATTGCACGGTCATAAAAGAAATCAAAGAAGATATAGTCCAACAGACTACTATGGGGAGATTTGAAGGTCCAAGCTCCCAGGTTCAAGGTCAGGCTCAAAATGACCAGTACATGGATGAAAACCATAGTGGCCATGTTTTCTCATAAATATGTAATGATTGTATGTTTTTCAGATGCATATTATTACTAGGGAAATTTGTTAACCGGTATAGCTGTATGAACTTTCTGAAAATTTTGTATGCACTATGGGCCTATAAGGCTGAAGGATTTTTGGAAGAATCTGCTGAAATCTAGACATAAAATTTTATTTTTGAAATTACTGTAGACAGTGGACTGTTTAGATTCACCTCATCCTTTCAATATTAAATATGATTACCTGATTCTGTCCAAACATAAGGGATGGCCATTGTGGTTAAAAAAAAAAGAATCCCATCAACACACCAAAACACACTAAAGAAATAAAACTCAAATAATACACAACTTTCAAGACATTCTAGGATCAAACAGACAAGGTATTTGTAACTTAATTTGAATGTGAATGTTATGTCCTTTCCCTAAGGGGTCATAGAAGTGATGCCACAAATACCCAGGGCCATAGGATATAACACTCCTCTACCATGAGGTTTTATCTTTTTCTCCCACTAATCTACTCGCCCACCTTCACAGAGGAAGAATAGTGATAGAATAGTTGGTGGAATAATAAGCACCATTAACAGGAAGACTTGTTGTGTGAAATTCACAATGGAATGTATGACATGTAATCTAGTCACTCCATTCCATGAGGAGAGTAGCTCTCCTCAGAAGCATCATGTCCCCATCACATATTACTCACCAAAAACCAAATACATTCAACTGTGGCGACATTTTATAGAAAAACGTTGAAACAGAGTCTCCTTAAACAGCATTCTCCTTTATGTGCTTTGTTATGTCTATTTATTTTCTATATAGATAAGAGGATAGGCCGGTCTAGCCATTTTTTTACTAGGGTTTAGGGTTTGTAAATGTGAGCATGCTCATGATAATTAATTAATTTCAGTTTCCTTAAATAGTAAAAAAAAATTGACTACATATTTCCTTAGTGTTATAGTTTTATATGGAGTATAAAAAAGATGAAGTATCTAGCCAAGTGGAGGAATTATTTTCTTGTGCATGAATATATCGGGATAGAGGAAAGGAAAGACACGAAAAAATGGGTAATAACATTTTCTTTTCCATTTGAGGAACGTCTCAATATATTTGGAAATAAGATAGCTACTGATATTTATGCTTTTCTTCCTACAGAAATGGTCACTAAATTTATGTTTGTAATTCAAGCAAATTTCTTACTTGCTACTTCTAGGGAGGGTATCATTTTTTACAGCAAGTAAAAATAAGAAATACTCAACTGCATTCCATCAGCTTTTTTCTCTACCTTTATTTCCCTTTTGCGCAGCATGGAATCAGCTCCTCCCATGTCCAGATCACATTTTTTCAAGAACTTACCAATTGATATCCGCTCTTGCCCGAGGCTAAGAGGAGTCAGGGATTCCATTCATACCCAACTAAAAGAAGAAGAGGTAATATTATCTGAGACTCGTAGCGGCTATTATATGCCTAGCAAGCTCACAGAATACTTCCTTCCTTTATAGAAATATTAGACGATGCATCTGAAAATTTCTTAGAGAGCCCTAGTTTTCTATGGTTCGATTAGGGTATCCATAATACATTCCTGCATGGAGGAAGATCATTTTTCATGCATCTTGAAATTCTTGGGGTTGAGCTATGTGCCTTACCAGTGGTACTCCTATTTCATTCTTTGCAGCTCTGGTTGGGTTGCAAATATATCAAAGGAGTTATATGTGCATGTTCTGTACTTTCTTACTGAATACTGGGAGAAAGGCATTTCGACTTGTCTCCAAAAATTTTCCCTCTTTAATTTTGTTGATGATAACAATAGAGTGGATTGGTCTAGTTTATCAGATATATATAATAGCCACAAACAATATTTTTACTCTAAATAAGAACATATTTCATGGTTGGGAAGGTGGAGTGGGGAGTTTGGACGTGTTGCAAATTTCAAATTCATGCCCAGTGACACTCAAATGGCCATGATAAAATTGGTTTCTCAAAGACTTTCAATGTTACGAGGATGGTTAAATGGCTATCCTCAGATCACTGAGATTTCTGTATCAATATTTAATAAGAAACTTGTAGAACAAGTTAAGTTTTCTAAGAGTACTAAATTTGTTGTCACTGTTACTCAATTTTTGTATTTTTCCTATGCCATGGACCATATTGACTGGACATATTTTTAGACATTATGTGCATGTTTTCTAGTAGTCAATGACTCCGAATATATAGTTAAGAGTTACAAAGAAAAACTTGTGCCAGCATCCATAAGCAAGTGGGAAAATATATTTGGAAGCAATACATGGGTTCAACATGAGTTTGTTACCCTATCAAGGACTTACCTAAAACCACCGAATTGTGCTTATGGGCTGGAAGGGGGAGAATATCTTGAGCCATTTATTAGAAATGAGATTGGAGCAGTAGATATTCCATTTCTAAGACCGCCAAATGTGGCCTTGCCTAGATTTTCATCTTCTCTTGATAAAGAGAAAGTCATTTTTCTCCTAGAGTGGATAGAGTATTTGACAGTAAACTATATTGAGACATTCCCTGAAGTATTCAAAAGAAGCATAGCTAAAGGAAAATGGATAAAAACACATAAGGGGTACCAATCTCCTAGCATGTCTTTCTTATTCAATTCTGATTGGAAATATGATGGTTTTCAGTTAAACGGCCTTCCCTTCATTAATATTCTATTCTACAACAAACCCATTGACAACTTCAAGAGGGCCCTCCAACAGTTGGGAGTGACTGTTGAGTTTGGGAAGGGATATGATGTTATCACCAAACATATCCAAATACACACAGATATGCAAGCCATAACCAGGATTTACGAATATCTTCATCGCTTTGAATGGAAACCTGTCAATAGTAACTCTATTAAAATTAGGATTCCGTTGGATGGCAGACTCATGGGTGAATGGCAAGATTCAAAACAATGTCTAGTTCATGATGAAAATGGTCTCTTTCATAATATATTAGAAATCCTAGACAAATTCTATGAAGAGTAATTACTTCCTTTCTTTTCTTGTTCTCTTGGCGTGTCTCTGTATCCTACAATTGGACATTATTGCAAACTGTGGTTGGATTGGGTATCCACTAATCATCAAGTTTTTGCATCAGAGTGCTGCTTAGTTTGGACAAAAATTATAAAACACTGTATCAAATTATCTAAGAAAATAAAGCAACGTCTTGGAAGAGTACCTCTTAAATTTCCATCTTACACAAGCATTGGAGATATCCAGCTAAGTAATCCAAATGAAACCTTCATTCTAGATGATTTAAAGTTGAAAGAGTTGCTCATGGGAGCTTTTGCAATCCCAAAATTTGCATGGAATCCTAACCCTCCTAACCCCAAGATACCATTGGATTCATTGTTCACAATGTATATCCATATTGGAGCTAAGATCATATCCCAAGCAATGGAAAAGGTTTATATCTATGTTTTGAATAACATCAGTTTGAAAAAGATTCTAGCAGGAAAGGGGACGGTCAAAATAGGACCCAGTGGAGTACAAGGATAAGGAGGACTAATGGAGTCCGTTACCCCCCATTTCATATGGGTTTCTAGTAATGCATATGGGAAAAATTGATGGACTTTCCAAGGGAGTTTTGGGCAATTATCAGGGTAAAAAGAGCAGGTCTAGGCACTAGCAGTAACATGACAATCACCTATTTAGCAGTTTTATGGGTGAAATTGAAGGTTTATAGTATTCCTAATCAAACATATATGCTGATCTGCTGTACAGAATCATGTTGAAGAATAAGATGCAGTCATATTTCCATCAAAATGGTTTTCCTTACAACTATTTCATCTTTAGGTGTCTTGACTTGATGATAAACTTAATCAGCATGATGTTCCTTCCTTGAGAATTTGGACACGCTGAAGGAAGTAATGTGTGTCCTAACTCAGAAATAGGGTTGTCCTAATGAATCTGGGAATTATAACATTCTTGAAAATTAGCACTAATCAGAAGCACGATCATTAATAATTTAAAAGGTCATTAATAATTCTGAGAGCCCTTATGGATTCAACCATAAGCATACTCTGTTGTGGTAGTTTAAAAATAACACTTCTACCATTTCAATAATACCCAAATCCATGAAGCGATCAAGCATCACAGAACATTAGTAGTTAACAACTTTTCATATGTCTACACCAGTTCTACAAGTGCAACAGTCATAACTTGCAAGTAGTGTTGGAGCTTACTAACTGAAGAACTTAATCAATGAGAACCTTATTCACTGCCCAATCTCCATGCAATACTTTACCACAACCACCTCTACATTACTACCTTAAAGGATAATACTAATCACTGGATTGGAATTTGTTTTCTCTAACCCTTTTTGATGTTTCCTATTCCACCTTAAGCATGTTCCAATCACTATTGACAAGGCTAAAGAAATTTGACATTGGAAAAAGATAATGAGAGTAATAGGATTCCACATAACATCAGTGCAAAAAACAAAATAGAGATCCCAGATTAATAGAGTTCCACAGAACATGACATGGCTGTCTCTGGTCAAATATGGGACTGTCATGGGTGAGGGTGAAAAAGGTGGAGTGCATCATATCCTTCATTTTTAGTCAACAATAATCCAAAAAGTATTGTTGATAGTAAATTTTTTTGGTAAAATTTTCACGTTCACTCAACAATCCCTATGCCTTTCATACAATTTTGATAGAAGTCTGATAAATCCCATGCCTAAATGCACTTTGCAGATAATCTCTTCCATAACATCATGTCGTACTAAATTTCGTGAATGGTAAAAAAGAGCCTCCATGAAAATCGATAAACTGATTATTAACCAATAGAACCAAGGTCATGGAAAAACACTTAATATTAAATTTTAGTTACAGTAACTGCCAAACGATGGTACTTAAGTTTATGATAATTTATTAAAGCATATTTTGTGTAAAGGAAAAGGCCAGCAAAGAAGAAACTTTATAACTAACCTTATCAAGAGAGAGAATGGCTAGATTTGGATAACGATGATAGGTTTATCTAGGAGGATGATGCTTTGGGAGTAAGCACCAGCAAATCCAGATAAAATTGTTGGACCTAGAAGTCTTGAATTCATAAAAAGACTAGTCATAGTATTGTGCATTCAAACATAAATGGTTTCTATTTTATGTACCATTTAATATGAAGGTGTTATTATGTTTAAAATTTGATTAAAATTACTTACCCTATATCAACATATGGATTTTGCTGCAAATAGTTTACATCAATCCTTGGTGCCACTGCAAACTAATCAGACAAGACATCCAATGTATAAATGCGTCTTCAGCCAAAATATTGGATTCTTATTGACCTCAGGAAGGACCTCCAATATATTAATTGAACTCCTTCAGCCAAAATATCGAATTCTTATTGAACTTTGTAACCAATATGATATAATTTTTGAGAAAACTTACTTACCCTGTATCAACATCATATGGCTTCCAGCATATACTTTGCATCAATATTTGGTGCCACTGCAAACTACTCAAGCATAGCCTTTAAATCAACATTTGAATTCCAGCAAATAGTTTGCATCAATATTTTGTGCCACTGTAAACTACTCAAGTAGGACCTCCAGTGTATTAATGCATCTTCAGCCAAACTATTGGATTCTTATTGAACTCGGGAAGGACCTCCAATAGATTGATACAAATTCTTCATCCAAAATATCGAATTCTTATTTAATTTTGTAACCTATATGATACAAGCCTCTTATACTTATATGTAACAGTCATGGGGAGGGTGAAAATTTCTCATTAAAAAAAGAAACTCTTGCATGTGTTAGTTAAATGAAGAAATCAACAAACCAAAAAGGAAGCCTAATACCATAAAATCTGAAAAGGAAGAGCTAGAAGGGTTGTTTCAAAAGGAAAAAAAAATCTATAGGCTCTAAAGGCTCATCAAACTGAAAAGGAAATTCTAAAAGGGTTGTTTCAAATGGAAAAAAACAATTTAATAGGATCTTATGGCTCAACTCCTACAATCAGAAAAAAAAGAAAAAAAAAAAAGAAAAAAAAGAAAAAGAAAAAGTGACACAGATTTATAGACAAAACTTGCTTCAACTAAGGAGTTGAAGCAAATGGAGGAATGATAAAAAATAAAATCAAGTGTCACTAAATGAAGAGCTTGAAATCCAGCTTAGGGATGCTCGAGATGAATAGCCATCTCACTGATGTAATCCCCTGTAAGTAATATCATGGAATCTTGAAACCCTAGATGCCAATCACAGATTGGGTGATTACAGATGGAGGGCCATATCTTATGTATGTATGTATAGAATGCCATTAATATTACAGAAACAATACTGCATAGTCTAGTAAAAATATATGATGCTCTTGCAGAAAGAAGGAACCACTCAGAGTTATGTCAGAAGCATCTTGTCAATCATTTTTCTATGTTCCTTTTTACAGATCTAGTGGAGCAAGCACTATACTCGACTATCATGAAAATTTTAAATCCTGCCATATGCCAATCATAGGTAATTGGGTGATTGTGGATGGACGATTGTATGTAATGTATGTATGTACAGAGTGTCATTCATATAATTGCATAAAATATCTGCACAAAATTCTATAAATGTATGTATGTATTTCTAGATTCTTTTAAAAATTCTATAAATAGGCATTAGATTCTTTTCCAAAAACAAATGAGTGGCATTTTGAAGTTTAAAATTACTTGTATAGGTTATTCATATTCTTTTCACATCTCTTCTTAGATATTTTTTATACCCTTTGATTTCAATATTCAAAGTAGTTGTATCCAAGCATTTTCTTGTCTGATGATCCATTCACACACCTCTATTATATGTTGTTTGTTTATTTCAATTAATCCAACTTATATTTTTAGGAAACTAGTACATCTAGTGTCGACAAACTTCCTCTGTAACCTTAGATTATCTCTAATTTTTGTTTCTTACTTATATTTACTCCTAGGGTATAGATCAATGGTATTAGAATAAAATAATGATGCTCTTACCATATTTGTTAAGTGGTTTCAAACTAACTGTTCACATTGTTGAAGTCACGAGTAAATTTAAATCAATAGAGCTCTGCTCCATTTAGTGAGTTGTAGTGGCTAACTGAACTGTGGTAGCAACATCCACATTGTGTTAAATGAAAATTTGGAAAAGGTTAGGTTATCAAAAGCACATGATTCACCTCACACCTTATTTATCTAGTCCAACAATGTTTCCAGTAACAAACACCAATTAAAAATAGTTCTGGTGCTATAGAAATTCCCTGAGCGCCTATCCAGTCCATGATTGATGAAGCTTTGCAATGTTACAAAGATGAGATATATGATTAGCTAGTTAAACTCATAATATGTTTTCATGTCTCCTTCACCTCCATTAACGTACAGAAGTGGATTATGTGATTCACACTTCAAAATCCAAGTCAACCTAGATATTTCACAATTTGAGGGTAAGTTCAACAAAAAATCCTTGGAGAAGTTGTTTGAGAAGATAAAATCATAAATTGATGATAATTTGTTCACAAATGTGAAGAAAAATTCCTTTGCTACTCGATACATTATACCTATAGCATTGTTCTAGTGGGGGAATCATATAGCAGGCACTATATCAACAAATAGCATCCCAATGATACTTAGAGTAGGTTTGTTAAGGCCTTGTGGAAATCATTTTATCCTTTGAATTATTATAAAGATAAATATATCAAGTGGCAACTTGTGCTTGAATATATTGATAAGTTTCCATAATCTCATGGCATGTTTAAGCATCCACAACTCAAAACATGATAAGAACCTCAAAGTGTTCTTGCATCCTATATCTAGTGAAACTTATAATTCTTAAATACTAATTTCCTAGGTGATGTGTATCATATGCAAACAAGATTGAGGGAAAATTCAAGGCAAAGTAGTATGCCAAGGATCAACTTATATTTCAATGCAATAAAGGTTCCAAGACCAAAGGTTCTAGTAAATAATCAGTTGGAATTTTTAGCACCAAGCTGAGTGACATTGTAATATAATGTGTAGCAAGCTCAAGGTAAAGGTCGATGGTTTGACTAGAAGTAGAAGAAGCAAACTTGGAAATGGTGCAAATTGTAGAAATAAACCAGTCACCCAAATCAAGAGTGTTGTGGAGGGAAGACACTTCTTCCATAGGCATAGTCTACATCCATGACAATGTAGTATTAAGGTAAGTAGAAAGTTCGGATCTATTTGAAAAGTGACCTATTTTTCTATCCCAATTGCATAAGCCAGTTCAATTGAGCTCAAGAAGGAAAGAATAAAAAATTTTATTTGCATATGTGGGTCAACAAATACCATTGCAATTGACAGTGGATAATGGCAGTAAGAAAAAATTGGTAACGTTGGCTTAAAAACTCTACACCACTCTCAAGATTGTATTGTTTCCTGTTTGACCAAGGGAAAATAAATATGCATCACTAAGAAATGTAGAATTTATTACTAGATCAAGTTATTTTGAGATAAAAAGATCATGTGATAAAAAGTTATTAAAAGATCGTGGGTTTATAAAAAAATCCATGATAATAACATTCAGAACATCTAGTCAAGCCCTCAAGGCTGGATTTAGGAAACCAAGAGACTTTTGCATGTCACAAATTTTATTAAAAAATAAAATACAACCAAACCATGTACTTGAACATGTCTTAAGAACATAAAATCAATTCCTTGAAAAATATCTACTAAGAATTGTTTCATTCGAGACGAACATGTAAAGTTGCATATCATTTGTTTAAGATTTGTACAAGATTTTGATGTCTACTATAAATTAAGCTAATACCAATACAAGATGGTTGAAGGAGTGAATCGTTTATACCATACCATAGGAAATATGATTTATGCACTCTTTAGAAGGTGGGCGAATGTTCCTGACTTGAGAATCTGGACACGTTGAAGGAAGTAATGTGTGTCCTAACTCAGAAATAGGGTTGTCCTAAGGAATCTGGGAATTATAGCAGCCTTGAAAAGTAGCACTAGTCAAAAGCACGGTCATTAATAATTTAATAGGTCATGTACAAACTTGAGACATTCCAACAGCCTCAGCATAGGCAACAGCTTGTTAATAGTTGATACAGGAGTCAGTATGAACTAGAAGGTGCAGCAATAACCTCTAGTCAATGCAGCATGGAGCTTTGGTTGGTGCAGCTAGAAACCTCCAATGCCAAAAGTACTCATTGCATGTCGATCATATCCCATCAGATTGTGATCCAAACTTACCAAAATAGATGTGTACCCTATGGGAAGATATGTCCCCTATCGTTCCTACATAACTGCTAAGAGAGGATACCCATGCGCCAT
Source organism: Pseudotsuga menziesii (assembly GCA_001517045.1). Taxonomy (NCBI): domain Eukaryota; kingdom Viridiplantae; phylum Streptophyta; class Pinopsida; order Pinales; family Pinaceae; genus Pseudotsuga; species Pseudotsuga menziesii. Next base: position 352,828 of record LPNX010221247.1, on the reverse strand, counting down.
ATGATAGAATAAAGAATTTCCTAAGCCCACCTGAAATTAATAATAGTAGGGGTATTATAAGGATGTCAGAGACTCAGTAACCCCCATTTTTTGTATAATAAGGGCAAGGTTGATCCTGAATGGAACAACCATACTACCAGGTCGCACCCCTATACAGAGTCCAAGCATTGCAATCAATCGATGCACTATCTGTCATAAGATAAAATATGGAATATAAGGAGTAACTCTAGTATAATTAAAATAGCATCAGCAAAAATCCATGAAAAAATGCTCAAAATTACACTAAAATGTACCAAATTGAAGCGAAAACAAATGGGGAAAGAATATGAGACCCATAACAGTTCCCTATTACTAATCTCTGTAATGCACTGTGCAAAGTCCAGATCAGAAGCTTGAAGCAGAGTCGCAGAGTCCAAACGCAGATTGAATTGATTCTTCAGATTCCTATGGGTTGTGGCATTATATAGGGATTGTTTAGTGAAATGTTTGAAGGATATTGATCTAGTTGTTGTAAATTGATCTATTCCACATAGAACTCCACCACAACTCCAGAATGCTTTGAAAAATATTATACCATTATCTCATTAAATAAATCAAAGGAATAAGAAAAACAAGCCAACATTACTAATCAAATTTCAAGATATTCATTCAACAAAAATGCATTACCTTTTATGAAGAAATATTATAATGTTTATTATAATTTATGCAACTTAGAATTTTATTCCTCCCTAACAATCCTTAGTTATAACCAAGATGGACCAAATAATGTTCCATTTACATGTCCCATCACACACCTAAACTCTAATGTTTTGCATGTCCTCATGCAACAAAACTATTTATTGGTCTCATGCTTCCATTTCCTCTTACATGCTCATATTTTAGATTCCTCCACATATTCCTTGTAGTCATATGCTTCAACCTTCCATTAACACCTTCCATACACACATCCTGACCTTCTAGAAAGGAAATATAGTTTCTTTCATAAAATTGTGTATTTGCAAAGTGATATAGCTTTCAGTTTCTATAGTAAATCCAACATGTTAAAAAAGATAGTTGTTCTCTAGCTCATATATGTTGTTGCAAGATATCCTTTGTTGCCACCCCAAAATACAATGTCTTCATCATTAAATTCCTAGTTTTTAGTGATGTTTTTCATATGGTGTTCACAAGGTGTTACTACTACCTAATTTGTTGATGCAACTATTGTCATGAGATTTTGGGATGCAATTATATTCTTTCTATTGATTCCTTCGCTCTGATATGGAGATTACACCATTGTGATTTTTTCCATTTAAGAGGACTAATTGATGTAGTGGTACTATATATGCACAAACTAGACTCCTATAGTTTAGACATCATTCTGCAGTGCAAGCTAATCAAAACCTGAGTACCACATACCACTTTGTTGTAATTTTATGAGTGAACAACAAACTCTAAAGGGTTTTTCATGGGATTCTAAAATATAGTAAATTAACTCTAGTTTGCAGGACCATGAGTTGCTTCTTATAGGAATAATAGAACCACTAACAACCATTCACTTTGAATTGAATCTGTCCTATTGTTAGAAGATTCCTCTTTATTTGATAATGATAGATATGTCAAAATGTTCAAGTTTTTTCATGCAAATATTTGTTTTTGTAGTAATGTAGGTATTTCTTACTCACATGAGAGCTATATACCTGCAAAACATGAATTTTTTGACATGAAATATATACACCTCATGAAACGAAATTCATCTTGCATGAAAGAGAAGCTTGAAAACCCTAATTCCTATATATTATCTAGTTCAATCCTTCCTAATAAACTATTCATGGAAATATTCATACTAGTTAGGATAATTCATGTGAATCTATAGAAACATTTGTTTTTAATAAAAGAAATTTGTCATATCCCTTCTTGCCCGGGGCTAACAAGAGTCAAGTCTTCCATTCAGACCCAACTCAAAGAAGAAGAGGTAATATTATGTGAGACTCATAGTGGCTATTGTATGCCTAAAAAATCTCATAGAATATTTCCTTCCTTTAGAGAAATATTAGACATTGCATCTGAAACTTAATGGAAGAGTGAATATCAGGAGGTAGCCAATGAAGATGAAATGACAGCAGGGATGTGACATAGGTGTGTAGACATGGTAGCATATGAGAGGATGTCATAATTTTAGAAGCAGCACGTAAAAACAACTGGAGATTTGAGAGATGTTAGAAAGGACAAATGGAAAAGTATATTGGAATGCTTCCTGACATAGTATGGAAGGCACGGGCACATGAACATTACAAAGATGGATGTCATGTGGGCATTGAACAGAGGAAGAGTGGTTTCCACAGCAATGACAAGGAATCAAAGAATCAATAGCAGTCAAAAGAAGAAGGGATTGAAGGGAATCGAACAGAAGCAAGCATACATTTATGTGTAAAACCCAGCGTGATTTAGATAGAGCAAAGGTTGAGGCCATTACAGTTTTGAAGAACTAGTGTTAGAGACATTAAATGCACAAATAGGATACAAGATGTACCAGGATGGAACAGCCATGAAAACTGTGAACAAAAGGAAATGCAAGAAGACCAATCACAGAGGCAGAAGAATAAAACCCAAAGAATGAATTCTATTAAGGGATATCAACAAGCTTGAGATTGGAAACGGCCATAGAGACATTGTAAGTTGTCATAACGTTCATCCTGGAAGCATAGAGTAGGTATATATAGGTAAATGAGTTGAGATAAAGCCAAGTGGCCTAGTGATATCTGTAAATCTTTTCTATTTCTAGTTTTCAACTTTTCATTAGGGAATGAGGAGATGATTTTCCAAATATTTAAAAGAATGTGTGTTAAAGATAGTTTTTTTCTTAATTTTAAGAGCTTGAGAGTGATGGATATGAAAATATTTTGATACGAAGAGAATGTATGTATGTATGTATGGCCATAACGTTCGTGCACATATACAATTGTCTTAACCTAATTACCACATTAACCCTCTACAAAATAACTTATATGGCTTTCAGCCTTTCTATGAACTGCATATAAAGATGAAAAGAACTTGTATCAGCATAATACCATGACATGATGTCATTTAACTTGAGCATATACTCTTCATCTTAACAAGCTATGTATTTAACTTCAGTTTTAACCATCCAAATGAAAATGTAAGCATCTTGATAAGCTGAAGAAGATATTCATGTAATTGAAGGACAATGAAAGGTTGCATTAATATGAATTTAGGCATTGGCATAAAACTACAATTTGCAAGCAATTACTAGTAAAACACTTCAAAACAAAACAATTAGAAACAAAGACGCCAGCTAGACATTTAGCTTATACTATTCAGTTCAATGGGATTTGTATTTCATAAGGACAAAATTTCAAGCTATTGGAATGCAACAGTAAGCACCTCGGTAAGCAGAGGAAGATATCCATTCAATTGAACCATAGACAAAGGGTGATTATTCAGAATTTAGGCTTTGTAAGAACATACAACTTGCAAAAAATGAGTACCAAAATATTCTAATACAAAACAGTTACAGACATACACCAGATAGAAGTTTCCATTATGTTTGTTCAATACAAAATTACCATCATACTCATATAATTGTGATCTATTGACCCAACACAATAAACTCATACAAAATTTGTATTTTTGCACTATTTCGCATTGACACAAAAAAGAAATTCAAGAAAAGAACAAACAAATATCTTTAAGAACTACTGGAAATTGAAAAGCTAAATAGACTACAGAAATTGATGGTAAGATGGGATAAGATAATTTATTAATGTCTAACAAATGACCATTAAAAGTGGGTCAATGGGACTAAAAGAGTACATGAGTACATGGTGGGAGTGTAAAAGTAACTCCTATATCGACACTATCAAAAGACAAGAGAAAAAATTGTTCATATTCAACACATTCTGTTTGTTTCAAAATTTTATTTTATTTTCCCAATGGTTATTGGAAGTAGGCCACCTTCTCATCCCACATTGCAAGTTGTGTATCATTTCAACTTACGTTGTTAAAGGAGTACCTTTCCAATTCGAACCTGCACCTAGTGGCACGTATCTATCCAAATTCCTAACAACATTAACGACAACTAGTTCAGCTCACCCTTGGCCTATAATTCTTAAGCCTCTTTTCATGAGAAATTCCTAATTTGTTCTCCCATGGTCTAGCAGCAACAAGAAGTATTCTAGGAGTATGGTCTCCTACTAAGGGAGTTTCAAGAGTGGGGGCATCCCATGGGCCACAGCTAGGATTGCATGCATCGTTACCATTCTATTCATGTTGGCACTGGCCATAATTGCATTGAGAGGAGTGAACATCTCGCTCCTACAGGGAATGGATACTCTAGAATATGCTGAAAGGATGGAATAAGACCCAAATGTAGGTTCTATTAGTCTTGTTGCTTGGGTGATTAGTAAATTTAGTAGGTTATCGAATAGTGGGTAGCGTTTGATCTATGAGATAAACATTATCTCTGCAGTACTCTTCAGTATCTTTACTAATGCTTACTCCCACATTAAGACAACAAACAAGAATCTTCAAATTATGGTAGTCAAGTTAAACTTTTAGTTAATTCATTCAATAAACATGATAAGATGTTGAATTACTTATGTTTCGGATCTTATTTATGCCTAAATCTTCACAAGTAAAGTTGTTTTACTTTTCTTCATAAAATTATAACAGTTTTTCTATTCTTCCTCTAAAATTTTAAGTGATTATGGACTTGGAGGTGAGCCTAAAGAGTTATACTACTACCCAGAGGTTGACCAAATTTATCAAGAGTTGTCCATACAGTCGAATACGTTGTTTCCAGCACCAAAAAAGGTGAAGGAAGTAAACAGGGTATTATCACAACCCTAAAGCATGAGGAAGTCGAAAATGACAGTGAAGTTGCTTTATAAGCAATGCACTTTGTAACTCCTAAAGTACCTACCCCTTAGACTATTGAATAAAAACCCAAAGAATTCAAGGAAAGAACATCGAGATCCGACTAAGCAAACCGATAATGAGTCAACAAAAGCATATTTAAAAAAAACATTTTCCCCAATTTAGAAGAGCTCTCCTTCTCAAATCCAAGGCTGCAAAATAAATTCCTCCACAGCAAAAAAAATACTCTTCTGCAATCAAAGAAACCATGAATAAAGTTGTTACCCCCCATTTTACATGGGTTCCCACTTGTGATCTGTATCACACTTTCAGTGGGGGGTGACATGTTCATAACTTGATTGAACATTATTTTTTTCTTGGTGACTAGGCTTACCATGGATTTATGACCTAGTTGGATGCTTATGTGATCATTCCCTAAAGGATGGTGACTTGCTTTACACTAGGAGATATGTTGTGTTTTCTTCATAGTAGTTGACTCATGAATATAAGATCATTTCTAGCCTATAGTTGAATCCCTAATAGGAGATATTTATGGAATCCAACAGTCAAATCAAAGGTTAATTTGTGGTAGATTTATGGTCACCTGTGCACAGTATGGAACCTCCAACCTCGGCTCTCTTCTCCAATTTGTTTGTATCCCTATTTGATGACCTACTAGACAATAATAAGAAGAATTACTCCAATTCTAGGTAGGACCTATGACTAAAAACAACAGTAAACCCCCAAATGTAGGAAATTTTGTGGATTGAAATAGTGATAAGACGGCCTCATCTACAATTTAGGTGAACCTGGGCATATTTCATCCCCTTAATAGCGATAAAAAACATTGAATATCTTAATATGTGCATGATTTAGTTTCTTCCTATGTAACCTTAGATTATCTCTAATTTTTGTTTCTTACTTATATTTACTCCTAGGATATAGATCAATGGTATTAGAATAAATTAATCATGCTCTTACCATATTTGTTAAGTGGTTTCAAAGTAACTGTTCACATTGTTGATGTCACAGGTAGATTTAAATCAATAGAGCTCTGCTCCATTTAGTGAGTTGTAGTAGCTAACTAAACTGTGGTAGCAACATCCACATTGTGTTGAATGCATATTTGGGTAGGTTAGGTTATCAAAAGCACATGATTCACCTTACACCTTATCTATCTAGTTCAACATTGTTGACAGTAACAAATACCAATTAAAAATAGTTCCAGTGCTATATAAATTCCCTGAGCGTCTATCAAGTCCATGGTTGATGATGCTTTGCAATGTTAGAGAGAGGAGATATATGATTAGTTAGAAAAACTCATGATATGTTTCCATGTCTCCTTCACCTCCATTAACGTACAGAAGTGGATTATGTGATTCACACTTCAAAATCCAAGTCAACCTAGATATTTCACAATTTGAGGGTAAGTTCAACAAAAAATACTTGGAGAAGTTGTTTGAGAATATCAAATCCTATTTTGATGAAAATTTGTTCACAAATGTGAATAAAAATTCCTTTGCTACTCGAGATATGATACCTATAGCATTGTTCTAGTGGAAGAATCATATAGCAGGCACTATATCAACAAATATCATCCCATTGATACTTAGAGTAGGTTTTTTAAGGCCTTATGGATATCATTTTATCCTTTGAATTATTATAAAGATAACTATATCAAGTGGCAACTTATGCTTGAATATATTCGTAAGTTTCCATAATCTCATGCCATGTTTAAGAATCCACAACTCAAAACATTATAAGAACCTCAAAGTGTTCTTGCATCCCATATCTAGTGAAACTTATAATTCTTAAATACTAATTTCCTTGGTGATATGTATAATTTGTAAACAATATTGACGGAAAATTCAAGGAAAAGTAGCATGCCAAGAATCAACTTATATCTCAATGTAATAAAGGTTCCAAGACCAAAGGTTCTAGTAAATAATTAGTTGGAATTTTCAGCACCAAGCTGAGTGACATTGTAATATAATGTGTAGCAAGCTCAAGGTAAAGGTCGATGGTTTGACTAGAAGTAGAAGAAGCTAACTTGGAAGTGGTGCAAATTGTAGAAATAAACCACTCACCCAAATCAAGAGTGTCGTCAAGGGAAGACACTTTTTCCATAGGCATAGTCTACATCCATGACAATGCAGTGTTATGGTAAGTAGAAAGTTGGATCTATTTGAAAAGTGACCTATTTTTCTATCCCAATTGCATCAGCCAGTCCAATTGAGCTCAAGGACTCGAAAGAAGAAAGTTTTTTATTTGCATATGTGGGTCAATAAATACCATTGCAACTGACAATGGATAATGACAGTAAGAAAAAATTGATCATGTTGGCTTAAAAACTCTACACCACTCTCAACATTGTATTGTTGGCTATTTGACACGGGGAAAAGAAATATGCATCACTAAGAAATGTAGAATTTAATACATGATCAAGTTATTTTGAGATAAAAAGATCATGTGATAAAAAGTTATTAAAAGATCATGTATTTATAAAAAAAATCATGGATAATAAGATTCAGAACATCTGGTTAATCCATCAAGGCTGGATTTAGGAAACCAAGAGACTTTTGCATGTCATGAAGTTTATTGAAAAATAAAATACAACCAAACCATATACTTGAACATGCCTGAAGAACATAAAATCAATTCCTTGAAAAATATCTATTAAAAATTGTTTCATTCTAGACGAACATATAAAGATGCATATCATTTGTTTAAGCTTTGTATAAGATTTTGATGTCTATTATAAATGAAGCTAATACGAGTACAAGATGGTTGGAGTGAATCTTTTATACCCTACCATAGAAAATCATATTTATGCACTCTTTAGAAGGTGGGTGAAGGTGGGTGAATGTTCCTACCTTTAGAATTTGGACACGTTGAAGGAAGTAATGTGTGTCCTAACTCAGAAATAGGGATGTCCTAAGGAATCTGGGAATTATAGAAGCCTTGAAAACTAGCACTAGTCAGAAGCACGGTCATTAATAATTTAATAGGTCATGTACAAACCTGAGACATTCCAATAGCCTCAGCATAGGCAGAAGCTTGTTAATAGTTGATACAAGAGTCAGTATGAACTAAAAGGTGCAGCAATAACCTCTAGTCAATGCAGCATGGAGCTCTGGTTGGTGTAGCTAGAAACCTCCAGTACCAAAGTACTCATTGCCAGTCGATCATAGCCCATCCAATTCTGATCTGAACTTACCAAAATAGATGTGTACCCTATGGGAAGATATGACCCCCATTCATTCCTACATAACCGCTAAGAGAGGATACCCATGCACCATACGATAGAATAGATAATTGCCTAAGACCACCTGAAATTAGTAATAGTAGGGGTCTTCTAAGGATGTCGGATACTCACTAAGCCCCCTTTTTTGTATAATAAAGGCAAGGTTGAGCTTGAATGGAACAACCATACTACCAAGTCGAACCCCTATACAGCTTCCGAGCATTGCAAGTAATCAATGCACTATCTATCGTAAGATAAAATATGGAATATAAGGAGTAACTCTAGTATAATTAAAATATAATCTATTGGAGTATTGGGTACCTCCACATGGTATAACTACCGCACCTCTGGGAATATAAAACAAATGGTTTAACCACCACTCCTGGTGGTAGGGCCTTGTGCTGGGTTTCAAATTTTCACCAACATCTGTAGGTTTTGGTGTAATGGCAAACCTTACATGGTATCAAAGCTGAGCTCTCAGGTTCAATTCCCCCGAGCTACGCCGGAGGCGGGGTGTTGGAGTATCGGGTACCTCCACATGGTATAACAGTCGCACCTCTAGGAATATAAAACAAGTGGTTTAACAACCACTCCTGGGGATAGGGCCTTGTGCTGGGTTTCAAATGTTTACCAACATCTGTAGGTTTTGGTTTAATGGAAAACCTTACATCATCAACAAAAATCCATGAAAAAATGCTCAAAATTACACTAAAATGTACCAAATTGAAGGGAAAACAAATGGGGAAAGAGTCTGAAACACATAACAGTTCACTATTACTAACCTCTGTAATGCACTATGCAGAGTCCAAATCAAAAGCTTGAAGCAGATTCGCAGAGTCCAAACCCAGATTGAATTGATTCTTCAGATTCGTGTGGGATGTGGCATTATATAGGGATTTTTTCCCAAATTTGGGGCTGAAATGGTCAAATTCATAGTGATTGAAAGTAAAAATCACTCTATTAAGCAGATTTTAGGAAAAATCAAGCAATATTCCGAAAAAATAGCTCCTAAGATCCATAAATGGATGGTGAACTAGCAGTTTTTTTCTCCATCACCGAAAATCAATAGAGAACTAGCAGTTTTTTCCTCCATCACGGAAAATCAGGGGCGAACCAATAGTTTTTTTTCTCCATCACTGAAAATCAGGGCGAACTAGGAGTGGCTTTTCTCCATTACCCAAAAATCTGGGCGAGCACACAATTTCAGGTGTCATTTAAACGATGATATTTGGTTTTGTGTTTTTGACATTATTGGCTAATATATTTAATATAGTTAGGGGTTTTATAAAAAATGTGATGATATCTTAAAAGTAAAAAAACCTTTGCTATGTTGAAAAATTACCCTCTAATTTTTGGTGACCCCTCTAATTTCGCCCATGGGCTAAATTTTTCCCTTAAAATTTTCCCTAATGGACAAGCTAGTGCTTTCCAAAATGCCAAAGGAAAATTCTCAAATGATAAAAATCCATTCTAATTCCTCATGACATATTTTTATAACCCTCCTAAGTTCTTCCAAGTTCGAATTCACTCCCATAGGCTTCCTCCAACTCATCCTTGATGTTTAGTAACCTCCATTACACTTGTCCTTCTCCTCAACCCTTCATCTTCCTCCAAATATGAATTGTTGCCACCAAAACCAAAGTGTGCCCTATTGGAGACTATTTTTATCCTTGACATGTCATATTGTCATATGTCTGCAATCAGGTTTGACTTGTCATAGAATCTTCTATCATTGTTGTCATAAAATGCAATGAATCTCTCTCTAAGTGGCACCTAGTTTCTTCCTAGCCTACTCGAGGGAAGTTTTGGGGTAAGTTAGCTGCACAGTATTGTGGATGTTGCATAAGGTCAAAGATGTCACGCAAGGTAGAAAATGGTGTGCAAGTCATATTTACAATATTTTATGTATTTTGGTCATATTTTTTAGATTTGGACCGCATTACGTGGATTATGGTCATTATTTACTAGATTATGTTAAGAAGTAGTTAGGAAGTTGGTTAAGTGGACCACCAATGTAAAGTTGCAATCCTATAAATAGATGTAAAATTGAAAGTGTTAAGTCTTCTCGTCTTCTTAGGAGTTTGGTGAAATCTTAGCTACTTCTAAGCTATTGCAAGGATCTTGAGATTTTTGGATTTGTGTATGTGAATTGGGGAACTATTTTGAGAACTTTTGTTTTGCTGTGAAGGTTAATATGACATGAAAGAGATTGAGCAGAACCATTGTGATTTTTTACTATCATTTTGTTTTCTTGTTTTCTGCGATTTAAAGTGAATGCGATGTGTATATCTGAATGATGCATTGTTTCCATGCTGTGAATGAAGATATACTATTAGATATGTTTATGCTTCAATGTATATGTTGTGATCTAAGTATGTTGGTCTGATCCATTGAATGGTGGCATGATTCCATTGATGCATAGTCTGAACAATTATATCTGTTAAGTAATGTTGCATTGAATTGATAAGTAGATGCATTGTACTCCTTCATACTGCGGAAACTTGGTTTTGATAGCTCTCCCTTGAACATATCTGGTGAGACTTCATCTACTCTGCAATTGTTGTTGGACGGGGTAAAACCTGTCTCGGTCAGTGGTTTAGGTGTCGACAGAGAGGGAACCCGTGTCAATGGGTTTTTTGTCAACATAGCTTCTTCCTATTCTTTGGGGATTTACTCCTCTTCACCCATTCAAATCCTTAGGCTCATGATATGTTACTTGACACCTATTCACCTTCCAAGAACTTTCCATTACTCATAATTTCTAATTTGGGGTTAAGTAATGACATTTGTAAGGAATAATATAGACATCCATGGTCTCCATGAACCTCCAAATGTCCTTATGAAGCAATTCCACTTTATTTTCTCCATATTTATTATTTGTATGACCCAATTTAATGTGTAAATGAAAAACTAAGGTTCTCTTGGGTCCCATAGATCCCTTATTACAAGATTTAAAGCCTCCTCACCAACCTAAGGAACTAGTAGGTGGGTCAAACATTGCCAACTAGTACTCTCATTGGGATGGGTACATGACACATTTTGTCTTCATCTCTCCCCCTTTGGCATCAATGGAAAAGGGTAACCACATATATGCATCTAAAATAACTGATCACTTCTCCCCATGTCAATATGCATGTTCCTAGGACATGTATGTATGCTTGTATTAACCATCCTTTCTTCTTTGACTTCATCCTCCAACCTTATGAACTCAAGGTGTGCTAAGGTCTTTGAGAGGCCTTAAGCTTGGCTTTATATATGGAAGCCATCCTTCCTACATGGATCACCCTCTCCCCTATGTAACTGCTCGGCCTTCTTCATCCAAAATTTCTTCCTAGAATTTGTCCTTTCAGCATTTGTTCCTTCATTTGTATTGGCTTTCCTTATTGAGCTATATCAGAAAATCCTCATGTATTTTTTCCATGTACTCCAATAGTTGTGAGCTTTGTGCCCAAAGCCACTGCAACTATAACACCACATAGTACGAAAATATGTAGCAATGTGACCAACACGGTTGCATGTCTAGAACCTAACTGAGTTGTTGGAGCTTCCAACACTTTTTTTATCAACTTCATTCCTCCATACCTGAGAGTGTCCCTGACTGTAGGCCTTTGTCTTTGAATCTTAAAATATTTTTTCATTGGTGTTCTTCAAGGACTCATTGGTTCTTCTTGCTGATGTGTATGAAGGAATCATTCTTGGTTAACTTCTTTAAATTGCAAATTCTTGGGATTTGTGACCAAACCAAATACAAGTGTAGAACCTCAATGTGTAACTGGTAGCAGCAATATGTCCAACTTGGTTACATGTCCAACATCTAACTTTTTCATTGGGTCTTCCAACACTTCTTCTTCCATATAGTCTACAATACATAGCCTTATGACAAAAGTTAGAACAAGAAAAACAATAACCTTTAAATCCATTTTCGTACCTGGGTCTTTGGTTCCATCTTGTAGTTGTTTCTTTTCTGAGCTTGCTTGGAGGAATAGTCGTAAATTCTTGATGCATTCTTGAAATTCCAAATTCTTTGTTGTCATGTGTAGTTATGTGGGGATTATCTTTGGATGTTGATGGACCTACTTCTAAAGTCTTGGTAGACCAAGTGCCATCTTCATGTTTCTCTCCTTTCTTCTTGTAACCAAGGCCAGACTTTTCAAATGGATATCTTTGGAAATACAAGATCTTATCTAGGACAATTGAACTGTCCCTGAACTTGAATAATGCATAATTATTTTCACCTTTCTTGCTAAGATCAACTACCTCCATCTCCATATTTTGGATTGTCTGCTCCTTTTATTCCAACTGATTCTTCAATATTTCGTCTATCCTCTTGGATTCCTCCCACCGAGTCTTCAAGTCATGATTTTCCTTTCTAGTTTCTTCAACATCTTCTAAGTTTTCACCAAGATCTTCTTGTTCTTCCTTTTGACTGATCAATTCAGTCTTTAGTCATTCAACTTCAGCATCCTTGTGTTCCAACAGATCCCACAACTCTTTATCCTTATGTTTGAGCTTCACAAGCAATACTCTCATTGTCATGGTCTTCTATTGATATTCATTCAAAGACTCCAATATTCTCCTTTTGAACCTCATGAATTCAAAATGGTTCATATTTACTATGTTCAAGACCCAATTTTCTCTAAGATCAATATTTACCAATGTGAGATGTATCTCCTGTGCAACATTTGATAGATATTCATCATATTATGCAAGAACCTTCTCAATTTCATCACACAAGCTATCATTACAATCAAAATAATCTATACCTTTACTGGAGTTCACTTCTTTCTTTTCTTCTTCTTAATTGACCTCTTCCAGGGGCTTGTCCTATGATTCTTGGTTTGTCTTTTCGGTGTCTGGTGTTGCCTTCTGATACTCTCCTTTTAACTTGAACCATAGGTATTTGGGTAAAGTGTACTCATGTTGGCAGGCAGTTTTGGGGTAAGTTAGTTGCACAGCATTGTGGATGAAGCGCAAGGTCAAAGATGTCATGCAAGGTGGAAAATGGTGTGCAAGTCAGAATTATAATATTTTATGTATTTTGGTCATATTTCGTAGTTTTGGACCGCACTATGTGGATTGTCACCAATATTTTATAGATTTTTTTAAGAAGTAGTTAGGAAGCTGGTTAAGTGGACCACCATTGCAAAGGAGCAAGCCTATAAGTAGATGTAGAGTTACAAGTGTTAAGGGTTCCATGTTCTAGCTTCTATTTTGAGGACACTTTGTAGTTCTTGCGCATACTTCTGTGTTTGATCTGTGCATGTGAGCTGAAGAGTTGTTTTGGAGAATTTGTATTTTGTTGCAAAGGATAATATGACATGATAGAGATTGAGCAAAATTATTGTGTCTTTTCCCATTTTGATGTTTCCCCATTTTCTGCGATCCAATTATGAATGAAATGTGTATCTGTGATATGGATCTGTGAATGATACGATGTTTCTCTACTTCAAATTATGTTATACTATTAGATATGTTTTTGCATCAAATGATGATATAATTTTGTTTAACGCATAAGTTGAATGATTAGATGTTGATTATGGAGCCTGATATTCCAGATGCATAGATATTATTCAGTTGTGTTTGTACCCCAGGTTTACTGTACACTTGTTCCCTAACTTTGGGGTTCAGGTGCAATTCCCTCGAGATATGGGGTTTTGAGGGCAGCGCCCCTAAGAAAAGGGGTTCAAGTGAAATTCCCCCAAGAAATGGGGGTTCAGGGGTGAAGCCCCAGAGGAAATTTTTTGGGATGTTTGTTGGCCAACATTTTTGTGGACCCATGGTGTTGGGTTAACCGTATTATTTTCCCATGGTATTTCCCCTATAAAATAAAAGAATTGTAATACCGCTGTGTATGGTAAATTATTGTATTGTAGCATTGTAAACAATCTCTGTAATTGTGTGAGAGAGACTGTGAGAGCGTGAAGAGGAAGTGCAGCGGTATTGGTGTAGGTTGTATCCCTTCATCTTTCTGGACGATAATAAAAGGACTGGAAATTTCTATGTGGACATAGCCGATCATTTGGGTGAACCATGTTTAATGTGTTTAATGTGTTTTGCATCTTGTTTAATGATTTAACTGTATAACTGTTATTGCTCTGCGGTCCTATTTTCTAACATTAGATCTGTGGAATAAATTCTACTCTCATTTAAAAAAGAAACACATGGTCCTCCTTCAGACTGTGGAAACTTGGTTCCGTCAACTCTCCCTTGAACATCTCGGGTGATACTTTATTTAGCTCTGCGGGTGTTGACCGAAGGGGTAAAATATGTCTAGGTCGATGCTCAAGGAGATTGCGGTGGCTTGGGTGTCAACAGAGAGTGAACCTATATTGATGGGTTTTGTGTCAACAAATGATTCCATTTCTAGGACCTTAGTGCGAAGAGGAGGGAGGACATGTTGTGGAATCCAACGAGACCAAAAATCCAAGATTGGTTTGATCAAAAGATACAGGAGTTTGTTGAGAAACAAATTCAGAACCCTGGACTGACAATGGATAGGTGGTTGGCATAGTATATGTGCAACGGTCCACATGAGTACATTTTCTCTGAATTTTTTATCCTTATGTACAAGTGGTTGGCGTGATTGACATATCGCAAGACAAATTTCCAAGGAGGTGAACCAACTTCCTAGACCCCAGAATTGACCCAAGAGATGCAGGAGGTAGACAATAGAGCATCACAGGATTTTGAAGTCTGGCTTAACAATAACTTGGAAGGTTATATTACTGAGTTTGTGGTCGACACAACTAAATCCTATAGCGAGGCATAAAGGGAATTTTTCAACAGACCAAGAGGGAGGTTCATGTTTTCTTTGCAATTGTCCATTAAGATGCTCATATGTGAAAACAACATATAGAATATGCACCTTAAGTAGTAGAAATCTGGTGTGTGGAGGATGCAGGTATCGCGAAGACGAGGGTTGGATGGAATGATATGGGGTATATGGATAGAATTTACGATAATACTGTGAGGTAAGCTGATGAAGGAAGTGATCTTACGAGAGGAGGAGAAAGGTTTCACCAAGAAAAGAGGTAGAGGACATGAGAGAGTCCCACTACGGCCGAGACGCGAGGCCGCAAAGGAATACCACACGGAACAAAGCGATCCTACAACGACGAAGGAGATGACCAAGCTATGCATAATCCTGAGGAAAGGGTGACCCAAAGTGACACTATACCCACACCTCTATGCACTGTTATATACTCAGGAAAATACATGATTTTGACACCACCATGTCCAAGTTAGATCAGCATCTGTAGGAAGAAGGCCCAGAATGGCGGGCGACTATGCAAAGTTACCTCTATTCCATGGAAGCAGGACTGAGGATCCTGAGAAATACTGGTTCTTGTGTGAAGTTGTGTGGACTGTCAAACAAACTACGGATGATGAGGTCAAGAAAGGTCAATTGGAAATGACCCTTCGAGGTCGCACACTGGATTGGTTCATGAAATTTGTACAAGTTCCTATGGGGTCTCTAGTTAAAACATTGGCTGAAGTTAGGAATTGATTGATTGAAGAATTTAAAAAATCAAAATAGGAAGCGCAATATATCACATACCTGAAAGAGATTAAGCCGTATCCAAATGATGTTGTTTTCGATTTTGATCAAAGGTTTAAGACGCTAATGGAAAGAGTCATCTTTGAGATAGTTGATATTCAACATAAAGAATGGTTCACCGCGGCATTATTGTCTCACATCAAACTTTCGTTGCTGAAGTAGAAGATTGTGACACAGAGCGAGGATCTGGATATTGCAATGAAGTTGGAGGCTTCACCTATTGGTGAGAATATAGTCGGAACGACTTAGATCCAGAAACAGCTAGGGAACTTGACACTCCAGTTGCAAGATATTAAGAAAGGAAAAGAGAACTGCAAGGAATTGTGGTATACTTGATGTCGTGTAGATGAACATACCAAGGATAACTGCCCAGATTTTCAAAACTACCTATTGTCAGGAGAACCAAACCCATTGAGTTGTGGTGGTATTCCATGGTACCGTATTTTTCAAGTTTATGGGAATCAACGTGAAGATTGTGGATATACGCAGAAGATGGTCACAAAGCCGACGAATTTATGTTGTACTTTATGTCATTCTATTGGACATGAAGATACGGATTGTCGTTCATATGATCTACTCCAGGAAAGAGCAATGGACACGTACTATGTGAAGGGAGAATACCATCGAATGTACAACAACTGAAATCATAGTCATAGGTGGTACAGCTGCCACCTCAACCGTAGTTCGTACTATAGCTCCAACCGCATATGCAGTTTGTACCGCAGCCACAATTACAACCATATTTTGTGCCAAAACTGTAGTATAATTAGATGCAAATGGCTCTGCAGCAGCCATAGTATGTTTAGTAGCAACCAAATCCCTCACCGAAGCAATTCAATCAACCGCAATATCAGCATCGGGGAGGATTCCATGGAGTATTCTGAGGAGGACGAGGTGGAGGCTTTGGTCGAGGAGGAGGGAGAGGTCGTGGACCATGTAGTGTTATAATTACAGAGTGATGGGACATTATCAGGGACATTTCCCACAATTACAAGCATATTGTATGTATTGTATCGATTTCAATCACACCGTTGAGAATTGTCCACAGTTGATCGGAAGATGGCAGGCAGGAAATGTTCCACAGTTGTAGAACCAGAACTAGAACCAATTGCAGAATCAAAATTAGTTGTAGAACCAGAATCAACTACAGAATCAAAACCAGAATTCAAATCAAAATGCGAATCGACTTGTTAATCCACCACTGAACTAGAATCAGGGACCAATTGTTGCAATGATTTCAGCAGAACCAAGAACGCAAGATGTCGATGTTGACCTATGGGTGACCAAACTTAATGGAATTTGGTAAAGAAGACATAAAAAAGGAGAATGGGAATTCCTGTAGTGGTTTCAAAAGGAGGGAAGTAAATACATTATGACTTGGCCCAAGAAGGTGTTGGAGAAGATGGGAAAAGAAGAGATGTGATTAGACAACATTGAGCTATGAGAAAAGTGAACTCTCTTAAACTTTGAGATTAAGGCTAAGTGAGTACTACTCAATAATGAACTTGCATTCTTAATCAAACTTGAGCTCTAAACTATAGAAGAGATGTAATCCATGTGCCTCTCTCTAACGGTAACAAATATATGAATTGTTTCTATTTGCTCAAATATGGGATAGCTGGGGAAGATGTTATAAATGGTCGTGTTCGTAGATCTACAACTATGTAAAAACTTTCTCTAGAACTTAATAAGCTCTTTAGTGAAAAGAATAACATATCTACCGTTTTCATAATGAACCCATGATCTCAAGGTGTGAAGATCTCACATAGAGAAAAAAATATAGTAGTATGAATATCCTAATAAACCAAACATGAAAAAATGAAGTGTTCTAACGATTTGAGCTCCATATTAGATAACTTGTATATACCTTGATTACAATATAAGAAAACTTACATATATCGTGATATGTGATGATTTATGTATATTCTTAGTGTGGTGTGTATGTGTGTTTTTATACATGTATGTGCACACACACGCACATGCACACACACAAGCACACATGCACACACACACACACACACACTGATACAACCAGTAGCAAAAAGGTTCACCTTTGATAGGTCCACCTTGACATGTTCATCTAACAGGTTCACCTTCGACGGGTCTGCCTAGGCATGTTCAGCTGACAGGTTCACCTCGACAGGTCCACCTCGACATATAGCATACCAACATGCTTTGCAACGGTTGAAATTCTGAATTGTTATAACTTCTTTTGTAACTTAACGTAATGGGTAGTCACCCAAGCATCTCAGCATCTTATATAAGCATCTACACTAATGTAATATAGATAATTGGATTCCTCCATATTTCATGGAGAAGAAGTAATAAATTGGTTTGAATTCTTGCATATTGTCTGTGCGTAAATTTCTTGTTGACATAGTGTGTTTCCTTCTTTGTTGATTCTTCTTATATGCTTCTTCCATAAAAGTACTCAACTCATTCAGTCGACTGTTGTCCCCAGCGTGCACTTGGGCACAGCCTGGATCATTGGTATCAAAGCAAGATCTTGTTCAGAGATTAAGTTACATAAGCACTTCCATCAAACTTATTTAACTTATGCATGTTCAAACACGGTCGCAAACTCAGCAACACAAGCAAACACTTCCTTCGACTTCATAAAAGATGGTTGATGAAGCATACAATAGACATGCAACTAAGGAGGCAGAACAACTCATAGAAAAATCACTGGCTAGCCAGTGAACTGAAATGTTCTCCCAGGTCCCCGATATTCTCATGAGAGTCACTATGAACTCATGGGAATCCTTGACGCAACCTCACTCTGATAAAATCAACCCCTTCAAAGTGCAAATGAATCTGGACATGCCAAACCTTGAAGGCAAGATTGACACAGAATACGTCGACAATTGGGTACAACAACTAGAATCTTTCTATGTAGTGAATCAACTCTCTAAAGCAGAAAAGATCACCATTGCATCCTTAAATATGTGAACCTCTGTACACTACTAGTGGGAGAATCTATCGACAAAGATGGAAAAAGAAGAAGACCCCATAGATACATGGGTAAAAAATTTTGAATATGTCTGAAAGGAGTACTACCTTCCCAAGTATCTTGAACAGCACTATAAGAAGTGGCAGCAGCTAAGAAAATGGAAATACTAGTCCATATAGAGTTACACCAACGAGTTCTATTGACTCGTGACTAGACTTGGTTTCCAAGAAGAAGAGAAATTGCTTATCTTGAAGTACGTCGGTGGTTTATCCCCATACATTCAGCAAGAGATGGAGTTTCTGACTATTAGTACGCTTGCGGATGAATTTCATTACGCCATCAATATTGAAGCTAAACAGATAGGAAAATCGCATTTCACGAACAAGAAAATAGGTCGAACATCTGACAAGAAGTCATCAGCTGACTCTGACAAGTTCAAGAACCCTTCTCATCCAACTCCGCCAAAGCTCGAACATCAAAAGAAGACTACAACACGTAGTCAAAGATAAAAAGAACAGCAAATTTTATCAGCTATCAAGATGTCAAACGTGTGGCAATGACACGGCTCCCCTCCATCTTGGAAATAAATTAGTGGTGAACTTGTTGAACCTCTCACTAGACACTCTATCATGTGAGATTTTGGAAAAGGGGTTGAATTTTTCCATTGCTCCAAAACGAATTCCATTGGAAAACATAATTTGCAACATTGAAAGTGCCATTATAAACGAACCTGATGATAAAGCTGAGGAAATCAGACAGGAATGCATTGTGTTATTGAGATGATCAAAGCCACCTAAATGCAACCTGAGCAGAGTGGAAGTTAATGCCCTTTGGGCTCTAAGAAAGAATAAAGATGTCAAGATGTTAGCACTCCATGAAACTCCTCTAGGTTGCAGCTCTAGGATGCCCAGTAACTTAAATGTTTTTATGGTTTTTTTAAATGGATCAAGTCAGGTGACCTACAAGACCTCACACTCTCAAGGCATGCATAAAAATCAATCAAAGATAAGGCTTCTAACTACCAATTTTCAGAGGTTTGATAATAGGGTGAAAAGATGGAGAACTTACTATGCTAGCAGATTCATATATAAAAGACTTACATATAAATGGCTAATTATAACATGGAAAAGTACTTGCAATTCAACTCATCAACATATATATAGGATGACAGCTATCAAATATTAGATAACATGAATAAACCTGAATAAGAAATTCAAGCACAAGCACAGAACATAAAAGATATGGAAGTTGAACATGTAATAACAAAAGAGCTTATATTAGGTCATGAATAATATGAGAAGCTTGATAATAATAATGGTCTAAAGGTCCCCGAAGTCAAACCCTTGCTTTAACATAAGTATTAGGCGTTATAGCCTTTACAAAAATATTTAGATTCTGAAATGTTGGATCTGTTTTACTAAAAATAGATAAAATAAATGTTTTTTGCAAAATTAGGTCAGAAACCCTAATTTAACTACTAGTCTATCTAACTCTACCACTTGTTCACTCCTTGAACTCTTTGATGACAGCAGTGAGTACTAAAGTAGATTTGTAACCTATCATCTGATAGATAAGCCACTATGGGTAAAAGCAAGTAGGGTTTGTGACCCTTTTCTCCTTGATTGTATCCTCAAAACTAGGACAGATCTTCTCCAATGATACTTTTCGGCAAATTTCAGCTTTATATTTCATCCCTGAGATAGTTGTATTCAACAAAATTGGTTGTGTGTGCCAAAAATATCTTTCTGCACCCTTTTCTGCTTTTGGTGGTTAAGGAAGCAGAATCTTGGGTCTGTTAGTTATCGAAAGCTCTGCTTTCGGTGGCTAATGAACTGCTACTGCGTCCGCCTAAGCCACCGAAAGCTTTGTTTCTGCAAAATTGTAATAAAACTCCCAATTATCCTCTTTATTTTTTTTGTTGATCTTCTAGCACTTCTTCAGCCTGCATAGGGTTTGGAAAAATAGCAGCATCATGGGCTACCTCTAGATCTTGAAGGCTCATTGCTACCTCTGCTAGGGTTTCTAGTGCAAGATAAGCTTCATAGCTAGGGTTTGAGTTGGAATTCTTCAATTGAAACCTCAGTAGTTTGATCATCCTATACATCCTGGTGTTGTCCTAAATAAATCTTTTATTTCTCCTTTTCAACATGATATACATCCCTCTCATTTCTAGAATAGAATTATGCAACTCCTTATTTCTCTTGGTTAATATTGCATTATTTCTTTTTATCTCCATGTCCAAGACCTCTAGTTCATGTATTTTCTCTAGTAGTTGGTTGACTCTCTGAGACCTAGGTTTTCTAGAGGACGTTTCTGCTATTGGTTCATCCTGCCCTTCCCTTGGTGTTGGTGAAGGAAACTCTTCATTTTCTACTGCAACCTGCTCTATTAGGTCAACTTATTCCTCCCTTTCTTCTTTTGAGTCTGAGTAGGGTAAGTTCTAAATATTTTTACTTTGTGCTGGGACCTCTTTCTCCTTTCCACTGAAGTTTAGGTTTCTTTTAGCTTGGTTGGTTTTAGAAGTGGGAGAAGGATGATCCACTATTGGTGGAGAGATAGCCCTCCTTTTCCTTTTTCCACTCCTGAGGGTGGTGGATTTCTTTGAAGGGGACTTTCCTTTATCTTCTGGTTGTAGGCCTGTTTCAAAATCATTCTAGAATAAAAAACATGTCCATGCTATGTTTCTCCGTTGCAGCAATTCTTGGACAATGAGTTGTATGAAGCCATGGTGAGACAACCCTCCCATGATTTTTGTGGGCTAGCCTTTACCTGGCACTAGTGGAAAATGAGAGATTAGTGACCAAAAAAATGACCAAAATCCGCATATCAATGACCACTTTTGGTTTGGCAATCATTGGTGGCTAATTTGTGGTCTTTTATTACATGACCAAAATTGGTCATTTTTATTTTGGTCATTTATAGCTTGTCGGTTGGTCATTAATTTGGTCATATATTTGGTCATTAATTTGGTCATATATTTGAATCAATGACCAAATATATGACCACATTTGTGACCAAATTAATGACCACGTGACAAGCTAGAATATGACCAAATTTGGTCGTGTAATAAAAGGCCATAAATTAGCCACCAAAACTGATTTTTGGTCATTGATATGCGAATTTTGGTCATTTTTTTTATCATTTATATCTCATTATTTGGCCATGTATCTCTCAATTATTGGTCATTTTATTTGCGAATTTTGATCATTAATCTCATTTATTGGTCACTAATTTAGTCATTTTTAGTTGCTTTATGTATGGTCATTATATTTTAGTAGTTTAAATGGTGTGCATTATTAATCAATATAAATTTTTAATATGATATTATGTTTAAATGAAAAAAATAATCATACATTTATTCTCATCTAATACACATGCGAATTATGCAATGTCACATTATAATTAATTACAACACTTGTAAATAATATCTAATACACATGTAAATCATGCAATGTCACAATAATTAGTTAATAATTACAACATTGGCACATAATATAAAGTACAACCATATATATAAGTTTTAAACCACAAATTATATTATATGAAATGTCAAAATTATTACAATAAATATGAGTTTTCTCAAAAACGCATATTAATTTCCATATAAATTTACATGAAAAACATCACTTTTCAAAATATTACAATGGCTAAACCATCATACTTGCACTTGGTTGCAAAACCATACTTAGATCCCACGTCAACATCTTCAAAACCATACTTAGTTCCCACGTCAACAGCTTCAAAACCACACTTAGCAACTTGAAAGCCTCAACATCAGGGTCTTCATACTGAATGGCAAATCCTTAGTAGAGGGATCTTCATACTCAATGGCCCACTTATAAGTTAATCTCACTCCTACAAAATCCAATAAAAAATATCACTTGTAAAATAGAAAAACAATGAACTATAAATTAGAAAAACAATGAAGCAAATTATTTATCTTGTTCAACAACTAACAACAATAACCAAGATCATGTGCAAAATAGGAAAATATAATCTAACAAATTCAATTTAAGAATTGGTTAAAATTAAACTTGAATGGCTAAATCTGCAACTATTTAGTATCTAAGAAAAGTAAAACTCGGCTCTAAACTAGGAAATGGATTTCAACAGGAAATATAATTAACGGATCCACAAGACAATTATGCTCAACTGCATAGGTAGAAACGTATATACATAGTGCAATCTGTGAAGGAGTTCACCCATATATGTCATGTGGTTAATTCATGACATGACAACTATGGAAACTGATGAATGATTTAAGAAATTCTCAAATCCAATGTCCAAAAGAATAAATGATAGATTTCTTTACCTGTGGAGTCGCCATTCTACTATGTCTAATTTGG
Source organism: Pseudotsuga menziesii (assembly GCA_001517045.1). Taxonomy (NCBI): domain Eukaryota; kingdom Viridiplantae; phylum Streptophyta; class Pinopsida; order Pinales; family Pinaceae; genus Pseudotsuga; species Pseudotsuga menziesii. The sequence continues at coordinate 329,876 of LPNX010221247.1, read as the reverse complement.
TACAAAAGTGTAACAAATACACTCAAACATAGGTTGGAAATGTTGGTGCAACAAAAAATTAAAATGTATGAATTGTGTATGTGAGAAAATTTGTATAAACCTACTTTCCCAAACATGCAATAAACATAAATCAAAAGAGAAGAGGGAAGTGAAACCTTAGGGGAAGCCGCTTGACGAGCTGGCCTTGTTGGAACAAGAGAAGGTCAACTGAAAAGAAGAATCATCTTTTATGGCCCTGCACACAATGAAAACAGAGGACCAACGTTACAATTCTCAGGAAATAACAAGTTGATTCTGTAGAGGATGATTGTATTTATACTATATAGGATTTTACCAAAGGATGATATCTAAGTAGAGATGTTTCCCGGTCTTTGTCCATGAAATTTCCTTCCTACACACTAATCATTTGGCACATTCATACATTATCATTGGACTTGATATTAGTGTTTGTCAACATTTGAATATTCAAATATCTACAAATGCTTGGAATCCTATTATGTGCATAAGCCTCCTATGGTAAGAGAATTATGTAGTCCACTAGAACATAGTTTCCTAACACATTGATATTATACTCAACCTTTAGTATAATCAAAATCTATGAAATAGTATCAACCATTGCAATAAAAAAAACTTTCCCCATCAAACTATTGTGATGTTATACTCAACCATAAGTATAATCAAAACCCATCAAATAGCATCAACATTCCAAATTTCCTACATGCCTACCTTGTCCTTGTTTCAAATATATATTTATATATAAACAAAAGAAAATGATAAAAAACTATTTTTAACTTGTCAACCTCAAAGTGTTCATGACATAGTTCAGGCATCAAGCCAACAACCATCATATTTCACCCTCTATATCTATATATAATAAAAAAAAATCATGATTTTTTCTTTCTTGGACTCTAGATTTTGGAAAATTCACTTTATATTCACTCAAAAAATTTCATGAATTTTATCTATATGTACATACATATTTTAGTGACATGCCAAAACCCATGCACTTAGATGCCATAAAATCACAACGACATTCATACATGAACCACACCCATACAACCTGGCCACTTTGGAATAAAATCATATATACTAGTATATGCAAAGAAATACTTCTATGAATTATAATCACGAATCTGAAAAGAACTACTGCTTGTTAATTTTTTTCCATTTGAATGCATTTGACATGTTGGATAGTCAGGTTTCCTAATAGTAAAATACTTATAGGAATGTAATAATTGCATACCAGTGGTAAAACTATTTGAAACATCCTCAATATCATCAGTCATGGCCTATGATTTTGATCTGATAAACTTTTCCTTCAAAATATAATCATCTGGCGATTAAATTTTCAGATAATATTCCATTACTTTGTCACTTTGTGTCTTAGGAATCGTTGGCATGCCATATATGCCAAGAAGGAGGTGCTCAAATATCCCAAGACAGCATAGCTTTGAAAGCCTCTGCAGAAGTAAAGCATAAAAACATTCAGAATAGTATAAGGTTCTTTTATGTAAATATCAGATAATACCATGAAAATGGTAACAAAATCAAGGATAAAATTTCTGATTGTAAATGCATTTATGACAAGCATGGGCTACTAGAGATTTTCTCTCACATGCACTGCTTCAACTCTAATCACCTCAAGACGACCAGATGTTTTCTGAACTACCTCATCAAGACCAATTCCACCAAGTGCCGTCGTAAATCTACAAAATAAAAATTAAAAAAAATTGTTCAAGGCCTCAAATTAGTGACCATAATACAGAACAACATCATAGGGTATTGATGTTCCCATAGCTAAATGTAATTACCCTGCTGCCATATCAGCTTCTTTGCTGACACTAGATTCACAAAGGGTTTTTATTTCATTTCCATTGCCCATTTCTGCACTCTCAACATTCTTACCCGTGTTGAATTCCAAGTTACCTCCATTGCTTTCATTACTTAATGTAAATATCCGTTGGACCTGCTTGAGCATTCCATCAAAGGAGGCCTTCTCTTCTTGTAATAATTTTGTTTTTGTTCTATTGCATAGTAATGCATAATGATTTGGCAAAGCTTCCAATTCCTGCAGATATCAAAATTATTCGGACCTTCAGATGACACTCGATAGCCTATTAAATAATGAGACTCTAAGAAAGCACCTTACCTCAAGTTGCTCAGGACCTCCATAAATCCAAAAGCATCAGTCAAAAGTTGCTTCTTCAGAGAACTATTCCTCATGCCCATCTTGCTCAGTCTCCCTGTCATATTTCTCTGTCATCTTTCTCCATCTCAATGCATGTCTTTGTGGCTATCAAATAAATGGTCTCTGTACCAATAAGCTCTAGCACATGCATTCCCTTGGCTGTAAAGGCTTTTCCACTTTGACAGACCCAAAAACGCATCATTTAACAGATGGAAAATTAAGATTTCACAATATTTCTAAAATTCTTGAAAAATAATGTACCAACCTCCGATTCTCAATCTTCCCCATCATATGGCCATGACCAATACACAATTGCATCTTGTCATCTGGTTCTTAACTTTTTCAAGAGGAATTTTCATCCCTTGGTAAGATATAAAATTGTGTTAATCATAGCAAGGTATTTATCTACTAAAAATTAAGGATAGAGAGTAATGTGCCCTATTCCATTACTAGAAGAGATTAATGGCTTATTTTCCATTATTGGCAGGTGATATATTCCCTGATATGCAAGTAAAGGATCTTAAAGCTTCCAATTTTGTTAATAGAAATATACCAAAACTCTCATTGGTGATGAAGAAGACTACAATTTCAGCTCCATTTGGCTTGTAAGTTTCACTCTTTATTCTCTGTCATGAATGTTAGATATCTTTTTTGATGAAAAATGTCATGTTATTTCAGAAAAATAGCGTTTTATAAAGCTGCATGTAGTGCCCATGTATATAGTTCATCCCAAAATAACCAGAGCTACATGAATGCACAACATATTTGGCTTTTTTAGCCTTTAGCTGTTCAAGCATATAGCCTCTACAATATCCCAAAATTCCGGGGGACTGCCTAATCATTTACTAACCATGTAGGTCTACAATGTACATGATCGAATCACATAAGAAAAACAAAACATAAAGTGTGAATATCCACACCTCCTCTCAAGTAAGAAACTAAGATCATCAGATGTTTCAAATCAACTCAATCCTTGAGAGGTCTGATAGTAATGTGAAGAATAACTACATGAGGCTATGGCACCTCACATTCTTTGTATATGATGTTAATGGTGATTACTCAAGAGGAATGTAGCATCTTTTCTTACCTTTCTTTACTCCAATTGGACTTACCTTGATGATTTCCGGTTGAGCTATGGAGTTGGGATAATCAAGACAAGATCTGGCATAGAAGAAGAAATAACCATTGGCAATGCGATTTCTATATCCTTACTTTATTTTGGCCCCTTCTTTTAATTGTTGAGGAGCCCTAGAAATTCAGTAGGGGGGTATCAAAGAATGTATGAATAATGCTTCCGACAAACAAATAATCACTTAAACTGCTAGCCTCTATGGGCTAAGGAAATCAGAAAATCTTTGATATAGTTTTCCCAATGATTCCTCCTTCAGGCATCAAATTGTAATACATGGGAACAAAATACCAAAACGATCATCATTCTCCATGAGACCAGGAGCCATGCTTGTGGAAAATATGGAGCACTGCTTGTGGGATCCTTGACCTTCATACTTGTATTGACAACGAAAGACTTCAATCGATGGACCAAATAAACCACCCGACTAGCAGATTGAATCCCTGTGAGCTGTGAGTTGACAAGAACAAGAATGCCACCTCCATAGTTCTGAGATTGAATGGAAATTCGCTATGATGAGGGAGAAATGTTGGATTTGGAGTTGACACCATGTGAGATCCAAAGTTCCTCTTTGTATGCTTATATGTAGATTGCTTAATTGGGAAGTTTTTAAGGATGTGCCCAGTTTTGTGGTATAATTTGCATCTAGAAGGAAGCTTCTTGCAGTCCAGAACTTTATCCCACTCAGAAGCCCCACACACTAGAGTAATATTGTTTGAACTTTGAAAGACCTCCATTTGTACTAAAAAATGCCAATACTTGAGGAATATCCTCGATCTTATCAATGAGGATTTCTAGGGAAGGATATTGGAAAGTAACCAAACAATCCCCAATAGTATTAAGTGATTTTTCATTCCAGAAGTGTAAGGGAAGCTTTGGTAGCTACACCCATACATAGAGTAGATCCTTCCCTGCAGTGATGAAGACAAAGTGTCCAGTCCGCTAGCCCAACCTTGAACCCTTATACATCCAAGGGAAGGTGTTGAGGACAAACTCTTCGTCATCTGCATGCTTGAATTGGAAGGAACAATAACCATGATGCAAAGGAGAGATGTAGATTTTACATATCTCTAATCCTAACCAAAAGGATCTGACCCATTAAACCAGATTTGATATTTATGGCTTATGGCTACTGAATTAGCCAATAAGTGTCACTGACAACATGTTTCTCAAAATATACAAGTAACACCATGCCTGAGTTAAGTCTTCCCTTCTAGCAAACATCCGCAAGTGTAATTTCCACAACACCGACTTCACTTGCCATGATAACTCGCCCAAAATGGCCAGGGCGCAGTCCATTACGGTCCAATGTTGCTCCAAGATAGCAGCTATCAGTGATTGCAATGTTTGAACATAATAGCAAGATTTAAAGGGCTATTTATGTCATAGAAAAGCATATTCTCTCTAAAGATAATTTGTTTATTTATTAGTGACAAAGCATGTGAGAAAATTCGTATTTCCAGCTCGTTCATCGATGTATCCACTTTAAACAAGAATCCGTCATATAAATTAAATACAAGTCTCTAGCACATGCAATTCTTATCTAAAAAGGATGTAAATATATGTATTTGGTGAAGAGATGAAATGCGTCTCAAACACTTTGAAATATAATTTCATATAAAATAAAATGCAGAAAATAAATGCTAATTCTACAAAGGAAGAAATGGATATTTACATGCTATAAGGGTAGGCCCATCCCATGGTTCCATCAAAGCTGAGAAATATTCATATAAAGATCGACAATAAAGGTCCATGGTTTTGTCATTTTTTCATGCCTCCAGAATCATCATCATTACTGCTTCAGGGAGGCTTCTCCCATCTCAAACAAGAAGCTCTAATATACCATCAAAATCCCCTGAAAGACACTGACAATTTGAGAAGGCAATATCCTTGACAACCAAGCAAAGAAGGGGAAATTTTTTGAAGCATTCTATAGATTACCTGAATCTGAAGAGCTGGTATCGACAATAGAGAGCAGCTTCTGCATCTCATCCTTTGAAAGATCAAGGATTTGGCACTTTAACAATCCTTCACATTCTTTCATCATGCAAATAAATTAGCAGAAATAGTGCATACAAAGTTTCAAAAAAAGAATAGTCAGTAGAAAAGATTAGCTGTGAGCAGTTTATATTCACACTCTTAAACACAAGGGCATGGATTTCTCAATTCGGCAAGATGCAAAAGAGAGAAAAGAAAACCCACCAGTTGACATTTCCTCTTACAGTATTTATCTCCCCATTTTTCCCTAATACACGCATGGGTTGAGCATGATCCCAACTAGGAAATGTGTTTGTTGAAAATGGAGAATGAATCTGCCAGTAAATACAAGCAAAAAATTAAGATGGAAAAAATTGTTCAACACTGAAGTGAAATGAAGTGTCAAAGTTGGTTTCAGACATAGTCCCATTTTAAAATATTTTGAAACCCTCCACTACCTTGACATCTCAGCTCCAATTAAATAATCCCCCCACATCCAAAGTTGAGCATCACATTCTTCATGTGATCCATTCATCTCTCTGTCTAGGCAATGGAGGAGTCCTCCATTGAACTGTCCATGTGGAGCAATGCATCAACTCTGCAACATGTGTCACTCTACATCAAGTTTTACCCCATCTCACCCAAGTCATCATCAACCCAAACTGAAAAATAATGAACAGCATAAAACCAGAAAAGAGAAATAATCATTGGTTTGCAGCGGCAACCACCCTTTGGAACCAAGTCATCTAAAGTAGAATTAAAGTATGCACATTGACTTATACAGCCTTTGGAGTTCATTACTGACTTAGAAAGAGAGTAAGGATATAATATTTACCAAAGCCATGTAACTAGTAAACTTTTCATTGCCCAAATCTGCAAAGAAGTAGCTCTTCAATTGGTCAAGTTTAAGTTGGCCTTTATAAATGATAGTCCTGTAAAATAAAAAGACATAGAAATTTGTTAAAAGTTGGGAAAAAGACAACTTGTTAAAACAAGGCCAAAAAGCAGAGGTAGGGAAATAGTTATTTCCCTGTGTTCATACATATAAATTCTTCCAAATTTTCTTCCATTGGTGTTATGTAGTTATGTAGTTGTGTGTACACATGCTTCAGTTATATGAACTTTGAATGCATATATGTGTAGTTTAAAAAAATGTCTAAGTCATGAGATGGAATTTGGAAAATTTTGCCAGTCAGGTAAACTCAAACTGGCTTAAATTTTCCCAAATGCTGCATTTGTGATTTTACATATTTTTAATGGAAAATTCATCTGGTTATGGAGTAATAATGTTCACAAACACAATAACCACAATTACATTTCAAAACTTATAACTGGAAGAGAGGGAGCATATGCAGAAAGCTCTTACTCTGCCATACTACTGATTTAATGCACTCTGATGGCTACCATGGAGGTTCTCCTTAGTATATACATCTGCAGAGCATATCACAAATTTCTAATTAACTAAAGAAAATATAGCTATATATGACATGAACAAAAGAGTTTCCATTACTAATACCACCTCAAATCATGTAATAATGCTTACTGAATGACATTGGTCTCAAGACTCGTAGACACAAAAAGGAGAAGATCAATTTACTCAAAAAAAGTTGTAATAATACATGTTCCTCAAACTCCCCACTGGATCTGGAGCTTTGTGTAAGAAACACCTATTCAACAATAGACTCAGTTTGAATAGCTGAATTACCCAATCCAGCATTGTCAGTTTTCACCCACCTCCACCCCAGTACAACATGTCCCAGTGACTCTGCAACCTGTAGTTTTCATAAGATAGCAAACTAGCAGTTAACAAATTACAGTTCTCGGAGATAATCACCCACTTTTTCTCAGCTAGAGAAGAATAAGTATGAAATAAACATTGAAAAATACACAACTATGAAGGAGATCAAAGCTACATCTCATTTGTCTTGGAAAAAAGTAAAGAAAAAATAAATTGAACCACCAATTTAGAATGCTTCCTACCTAGTAGAGTAAATGAATAGATAAGTTCAAAGTAAGTGACCAGTTTGAGTCAATATACTGTTAAATAATGAAACAAAGACAAGCCTCTCCATAAATTTGTTCTTAGTTCAATTAAAAGGGTTGTTGAGTAATGCAGTGCCTAGAAATCAAATTATTGACAATTTTAGTCAATAATGCCACAACAAACTTGCAAAGAAATGACCACATACAAAGGAATATTGGAAACAAAATATTATACACGTGAACAATTTCTCCATTGGTGAACTCTCCAAAATATTATACTCGTGAACAATTTCCCCATCTCTCCAAAATATTATACTCATGAACAATTTCTCTATCAGCCAACTCTCTGTTAGAGAAAATACTTGCTACGCAAGTGAATAGAGAGAAAGATAGAGAGAGAATCAAAGCAAAGATCCATGTATAAAAACATTTTTGAAATTTTCTGAAACAACAGTTGGATAACAACCATAAATGGGAATGACAATTCACAAGCATATCACCATATTAAAAATTTAGAAAGGAGATGAAAAACAGAGTGAGACGAGAAAATCCATATATACAATATTTTATACAAAAGCCAAAGACTGCCAAAATAATAGAGTTTCAATTAGGGTATTCCATCAAAAACTAAAACTCCCCACACATGCCTATATAGAAACTGTTAATGAGCTCCTATACCATCACATTAACTCTACAACTAGAAGTAGAGCATTTAACAGATCAGTAAGAAGACACAAAAAGGAAAAAAACACAACCCACATAATCATGTACAGAACTCGTTGAAAACACAATCATAGAGAAATGACTCTTATATCACTTCATATCTTATTTGATGGTCATTAAAAATTTACATGTCAAATATTCCTTGTTAAACACACTTTTGCTTTCCTCCCTTCGAGTTTCAAAGGTTGGTAAAAAATATTCCAACTACATACTCTCCGAGAGGCAACAAATCAAATCCAGCATCTTTGACAGCCTAACCAAAACAAACAAAATATTAGACATGACACACAATGTTGCCATGATATCTGATTTCATGTCCTTGAGAAAACCAACTAGAAAAAAACATCCAGTATACAAGAAAACAACGTTCTGTCACTATGAAATCTAAACAAGGATTCCACATGTTAGTTATGCCATTTGTTCAATCCCCATCAAATAAAAACTCCCAATTCCCCGCTTGGAGAATGGGAAGGTTTTAGGCCATTGTATATCAGATTTCATTCATTCACTTGTGCCACTACCGACCTAGCTATGTTATGATTTATATTTAGACGTAAACAAAATGCATTCATGACAAATGACGGATCCATGAAATACAACTCTACACTAAAAATTATCTTCAACAAAGAAAGGCTAAATCCCTAGGAATTGGTAAACCATGGGGCTCCCTAGGAATTGGTCTTGTGACCTCTTGGTGACTGCCTCTTCCCTAAACAATAGGGTTTTCACTGGATGAGTTAATCCCACTGCACTACACACACACACATACGCGTAGACACACACCAATGTATATCCATTTTAACTATGGATCTTTAAGTGGATTGATATTTGCATTTCAATTTCTTTTGATCCCTCTTGGTGCTTAACAGTTCCACAATTAAGATGGATCTATGTTGGTTTATTTAGAATTGGTTTTAATTTTTCCTGCATAGAACCCAAGTAAGATTTATATATTTTTGACAAGTGTTCTTATGAGTTTACCTTGTTTGTTACAAGACAACTGTCTGATAAATATTGACCATTTCGGTGCAGGTATTTTGGGATGAATCTTCAGGTGAGATCTATTATGGTAATTTGACCACCTCAGAAACTACATGGGAAAGGCCAAAATGATACAACAGCAAAACAAAAAATCTTCTACTATGAATATTTCTGGGATAAATCTTCAGGAAAAATCTACAAGGGAAATGTCGGTACTTGCAATTGCAGATGTTTGGGGAAAAACCTCTCAATGGAAAAAATTGTCAAGAGAAAGAGCCTGGTTTAGTGCTCTTGTCAGGGCATGTTTCAAATTACACATAGCCACCTACCTTGTTACAGATATTATTATGTAATTCTGAAGTCTTTTCTTTGAAATAGTGAATTGAAATTTCAACTTTGCTATGGTTGTTTCCTATGAATGGATGTTAGCTCTATTTTTGTTTATTTTAGCAGCAAATTTGAAAGTGGACTAGTTAGTCTAGTTCATATTGCTCAATTTTGTTTTCCTTTTAATACTTTAAACATGGTAACAACATCAAGAGGACTGACAACTTAAATATGCCTCTATTTTGTTATATTCTCTAGCAGCCAATTCACATTTGGCAATTTAACTCATGGAAAGTTATTAGAACTTAGAACCAATTGTTCAGTTTTTGTTTCTCGTTCGAAACATCTATTACTTTGTTGGAAATGTAATATGTAGTGATCTTGCTTATCAACAAGCTTTCAAAATATTGGAACATGATTTTGATAAGATTAACCTTGAGATCATAATAAACATGGGCTGTAGGTTTCCGAAATGTTGTAGAGAATATTGATTTAGAGTAAACCCTTGGAGATCATACAATAAACGTTGAGGGAAAAATTTCCTTATACGCATGTTTTCTTAAAGCGCATTTCAAATTACCATGCAAGGGTCTGTAAAATCCCGATCTTATAACTATTATATTGAAATCATGTACATGTATCAACTTCTTGCAACCAATAGTACAGGAACAAAGATAGCAGATCATAGAGCATTATTGCTTAAAAAACAAAGGAAGGCAAGGATAGCCCTCTAGTTCTGAAGATAGTTTTCCTTCTCCAGGAAGCTGCTCATTAAAGTACTGATAGCTTTGTCATGAGAGTGGTTCTTGTATGAAAGAAAGAAGGTAGGGAGGGAACCAGAGAGACCTTTAGGAAAGGGAGAGGATTTATTGCAGGAAGCTTTCCTTTTATTTGGATTTAGGGCTAACCTTCCAAGAGAGGTAGCTCATTCATGGGAGTGTTATTTTTGGTACTTATCAATTCTGGTATTACTGAAAGTACGGAAGAATAGGAAGCTATAATACTGATAGCAAGCTTATAACTGAATGCAAGTTGCTTTTTGTATAATGAGATTACCCAGTTGCCCCCGTAATTACTATACTAGTGGAGAAAAGATCCTCACGCAAGAGGGTTTGTGTGAATGGTAAGTTATGCCTTTCAATTATGTAATGCACCTGCAACTTTTATGTATTTTATGAATGATGTGCTATGTCCATTTATAGACACTTTTCTAATTGTATATTTGGATGACATCCTGAACTTTAGTGCTATTTGGAAAGAGCACATTTCACATCTGAAACATGTACTGCACACTCTTAATAAAGAGCAATTGATTGCTAATCTCAATAAGTGCGAGTTTTAAAAAAGAGTCCTTGGAGTACCTTGGACATGTGATTGGTGGAGGAGAGTTCAAGGTTGATCCAACCAAGATTGAAGCCATCAGTAAGTGGCCTACCTCTACCATTGCTACATAGGTAAGAAGTTTCATGGGAGTAGTTAAATATTTGAGGAAGTTCATTTCATAGTTTTCAGTAGTTGTTGCACCACTGCATGTTATAACAACCAAAAAAGAAGTCGTGCACCTCAGTCATGCTTCAGTGTTAGCCATGTCTAATTTTAGCATCCTTGTCAAGATTTAAATTGATGCAAGTGGGAATGAGGAGGAAGACCAGTTTGCTACCATCCAGTGTAGTTCCATGGTGCAGTGCTACAATACCCTACCAATTACATGGGGATTTTTTCCCTAATACAAGCACTCAAGAAATGGAAACACTATCTCCTGGGAAGGAAACCATAATCCACACTGACCACCAACCATTGTAGTATTTGTAGAGTTAAATCCAAATGCAACAAGGAAGGCATTATAAATGGATGGGATATTGGCAACAATTCCGCCTGCTTATCAAATATAATAAAGGTTTTGTTGGGAGGATATAACAGCAAGAATCCCAACATCTTGGATTAAAAAGTAGTTTACATTTAACACTCTTACAATAAAGAAATTCATTCTTCCACCTAGAAATATCCTTTTGATACTTGTTTTGGTTATTTGTAACCCTCACTTTTTATGTTGTTGGACAGAAGAAGGAAGACATGCTGAAAATGCAAAATGCAAGAAGAGTCAAATTAATAAGATAGGTTCATTTTCAAAGTGCAGGAGCAACTTTAGAAGAGTCAGTGAAGTAAAAGTTCAGACATTACCAACATAGGACATATCACAAATTTTGTGTTAGGTAAAATATTTCTATTACAGTCAGACAGATCTCAGCCATGCAAGCCAAGTGCAGTTTGCACAAATCCTCAAGCCAAGTCCAAGAAATCATAGCTCCAAAATATCTAGAGACCAACACTACCAATTTATATTGTTTGACATAGGACAGCACTAATATACCTCATCTAAATATGCTGATGCATTGCAAGGTGGGAGCCTTAAGGCCTCTCGTAAACTGAAAACCTATTTTTGGAGCTCATAAATCATAAGAAAGTGTCCAACCCAACCATAACCACCAAGTCCTTCATTGTCCATGTTCTGTAGTTGTGACATGTTCATACTTATCCTAGTCTGCAGTTCCAATTCCCATGGGGCTATTTCCTACAAGAGATAGAAACTATTATAGCATAACTGGAGAAAGAAACATATCGTTTCTAATTATTTGTGCAATGAATGCTTTGGATTGCAAATGTACAAGGAATAGTACAGTAAAAAAACTTCAAGCAAAAAACAACTGCCTTCATGGCTCTTCCTAGAAGGGCACAGTATATAAGCAACAAATAACTGTTTCTAACTCTCTTTATCCTTCAAACAATGGTAAGTATCAAGAGATTTAAAAGTTTCGCAGTTGCCCTTGATGGACATATTTTAACTTCTTTTTAATAAGTTGCAAAGAAACAGGGATCAAACCTACACCCAATAGAGCTGCAAAGCATTAAAGTGCAGAGAATGGGAAAACTGTCTTCATGAATGTTCTAAGACATGCGGAGTACGTGTTGGTGCAGACCTCCTAGCCCTTAGTGAAAAAATGGGTGCCTAACAAGCATAGACATATGTATGTCTGAGCCCCCAATATTTGCTATCTAATAATAAAAAATCCACAGATAGGCAAAGAGTTCAAATATTGGGGGTCACACTCATCCTAGAGTTCCTTGAGGATGTGGGCAGGGTGCTACTGTAAAATTCAAATAGATAATTTGAACTTAATTAAATCTCCATATATCTATCTTAACCTTGAATCATCATTGCTTAACATGAAGTTAGATGGATCTATGATTTATTTTGACACAGAATTTTCTTATAATTTGATTCTTTTCAATTTAACTCTTAAGGTTACATAAGCTACATATCACCTTTACTCTTGAGACTTAGCTGCAATATGAGAGGGGATTAGGACAATTTTTCTCAATTTTGGTAGAACTAAGAATCAAGGAATTCTAAACTCAAATCTCAATATACACAGCTTAACATGGATAGAAACAACTACCGGCAAAAGAGAAAAACAAAGTAATGCAGTCCGATAGATTAGTCTGAGTGGACAAGAACCACAACCAAAAAAATACTTAAAGAAACCCTCTTAAGTTTCCTTTTATCTCTAATGTCCCACGCGGGTACCCTCCTTACTATTAAAATTTTCAAATCCACCCGTAATTCCCACTCTAACCAAATAAAAATACCATAAAACCTTAATTAAGCAAGCAATGTCCAACCATAGTAATAAAAAAACAATTGAATAAAAGTCAGCAAATTGGCCGTATCAAAAAGTGTAAATTTGAGAGGCAGTAAGGCCCTGGTCAGTGCATCTCATGAAGTTAAGTAATAACCTTTAGCATAGGTAGGATGATTTGTAGCAGATGGGAATGATGAAAGCATGTTGTTGAAAAAAAAATGAATTTTATCAAATGGACACTATTAAAACATTAACATATTCATAAATCAAGAAGAATTACTTCCAACAGCTGGGCAATGTGAAAAAACGGTGATCCAGAAAGGGAAAGACAAAAATACCCATCAACGAAGCCTCCAGAAGATGGGTTCGCATGAGAATCTGACCCATTGGAGTTATGGTACCCATATTAACGGATCTTGTCTGAATATTCAAGATACGTGTGATGCTAGTCGCCAAGATTACAAGCATTATACCTCCAAGTGTCTTGACCATGGCCAAGCCCTTTCTTGTTTTGACCTGATCCAGAATCTTGATAAGCAGATTTCTCAAGGGAGTAATATTTACCATCGGAAAAAGAGCCAATACTCCCTATGCAAACACTAGAGTAAACAATAATTGAATCATGTTGTTTCACCAATGTGAATCTGAATCCCCTAGCGGTCCTAGCTTTGTTGTGAGAATATTCTCAGATGGATATTTTGAAAACCCAAAAGCCAAATCCCCTTTTAAGCTAAAAGAGAATTTATAATAGTTATTTGAACTCTTCAATAGATGTTGTCAAAGAACCCAATGCACATAAGATAAAAATTGAGAATTGATGTCTATCTGAACTCATTTTCTGTCAAATTTTCTACAACATTCTTATCTAAACACACATTTATATTCCAAGATCCCAAAGATATTTTTGCGACTAAATTTGGACTATTCTGATTTTGGTAGCAACCGTCTTGTGTGAGGAATCTGTAGTGGAGGACGAGAGAATAATTAAATGTGGAAGAACTGGAAGACAGATTAATTTGATTCTATTTTTGTTTGTGACTTCCACAGTATAAAAAGAGTTGACAAGTTCCATCACCGGTTCCATACTTCACCAGACTACTTGGATAATCCTTTTTCCAAATTAGCATCATGTTTAGCTTACATTTGATCAATTTCAGAGTTCTAGGGTTATACACAAATTTTAATTAAAAAAAGTGATCAAATTCAACCAAAAAAATCCATTTCTGATGCAATTTCATAGTTCTATGGCTAAAATTTTATCATTCGAATATCAATTAAACTCAAAAACAATAAATTGAAAAAAATTGGGATGGCCATAGATTGAAACATACCTTCGGCCATTGAATCCTTGAACACGATCACCTTGAGCTTGAGTGAAATGTAATATTAGAAGGAGGCCTATCATATGGTAATGAAAGGGGAAGATTGTTCTACATTGGTACCCACCACTTCACGTTGACACCTATCTTCTTTCCTGCACTTCCTAAGATTCATGTCTTCAGTTATCTTGAGTTTTCTTGAGAAGAGAAGCCCTTGATTTTGTATCATATGTACTCTCTTCATAAACAATAATACAAGTGTGCTCCTTCATTCCATTTGCATCTATCTCAATGTTTGTATTGCTCCTATGTGCAAATCACCACAAATAATTGGGATATCTTAATGATGGATTAATTCCTCTATCATTAGTGCTTTCAAATATTAATATGAAGTTACATACAATCATTAGGGATGTATCTGGGTCAGGTCCATGCATTAGAACATAAATTCAAAATCCTTTGACAATGTTTGGATCCATTTGGAAATCTGCAATTTCACTCTCCTAGAATTTGACTTTTGTACCTAGTTTAAAGTTTCCACTTTTGGTTTTGAACCTTTTCCAAACTCGAAGTTGCTGCAATATCTACACAACATTAGATTATTTCACTTTCAACATGATATATTTAGAGTGTCAAAGATCATTTAATCAAAATCTAGTACCAAGAAAGATAACAACATATAGACCTGGAAAATAGCCTCTTCTGATCTCCCTATGACGACAGAAATGAAAATGTTGAAGGTACTTTCTCTGGAGACAACTTATGGAGTGCTTCCATGCCGCTCAATAATAGCTACAATAAACATGTTAACAGGTGTTATAATAAAAATAAATATATATTTTTAGTGGAAACAACTTAGAACTCTTCTAATCAAGATGAAAAACAAAATTACACTACTGCAACAAATTCTCAGGCCAAATCCAAGCAATCATAGCTCGAAAATATATAGAGACCAACACTACCAATTTATATTGTTTGACATAGGACAACACTAATATAAATCATCTAAATCTATTGGTGCATTGCAAGGTGGGAGCTTTAAGGCCTCTCGTAAACTGAACACCTATTTTTGGAGCTCAGAAATCACAAGAAAGCTTCCAACCCAACCATAACCACGAAGTCCTTCACTGTCCATGTACAATAGTTGTGACATGTTCATACTTAGCCTATTCTACAGTGCCAATTCTAATCGGGCTATTGCCTACAAGAGATAGAAACTATTATAGCATAACTAGAGAAAGAAACATATCGTTTCTAATTATTTCTGGAATGAATGCTTTGGATTGCAAATATGCAAAGAATAGTACAGTTAAAAAACTTCAAGCAAAAAACAACTGCCTTCAAGGCTCTTCCTAGAAGGGAACAGTATACAAGCAACAAATAATTGTTTCTAACTCTCTTTATCCTTCAAACAATGGTAAGTATCAAGAGATTTAAAAGTTTCGCAGTTACCCATGATGGACATATTTTAACTTCTTTTTAATAACTTGCAAAGAAACAGGGATGAAATCTACACCCAACAGAGTTGCATAGCATTAAAGTGCAGAGAATGGCAAAACTGTCTTCATGAATGTTCTAAGACATGAGGATAGGCAGAGTACGTGTTGGTGCACACCTCCTAGGCCTCAATGAAAAAATGGGTGCCCAACAAGAATATAGGTATGTATGTCTGAGCCCCCAATCTTTGCTATCTGATAATAAAAAATCCACAGATAGGCAAAGAGTTCAAATCTTGGGGGTCACACTGAGCCTAGAGTTCCTTGAGGATGTGGGTGGGGTGCTGCGGTAAAATTCAACTATATAATTTGAACTTAATTAAATCTCCATATATCTATCTTAACCCTGAATCATCATTGCTTAACATGGATTTAGATGGATCTATGATTTATTTTGACACCGAATTTTCTTATAATTTGATTTTTTTCAATTTAACTTTTAATGTTACATAAGCTACATATCACCTTTACTCTTGAGACTTAGCTGCAATATGAGAGGGGATTAGGATGTTTTTTCTCAATTTTGGTCGAACTAAGAATCAAGGCATTCTAAACTCAAATATCAATATACACAGCTTAAGATGGATAGAAACAAGTACTGGAAAATGAGAAAAACAAAGTAATGTAGTCCGATAGATTAGTCTGAGTGGACAAGAACCACAACCAAAAAAATACTTAAGAAACCCTCTTAAGTTTCCTTTTATCTCTAATATCCCACGCAAGTACCCTCCTTACTATTAAACTTTCCAGATCCACCCGCAATTCCCACTCTAACCAAATAGAAAGACCATAAAACATTAATTAAGAAAGCAACATCCAACCATAGTAATAAAAAAAACTGAATAAAAATTAGCAAATTCGCACTATCAAAAAGTCTAAATTTGAGAGGCAGTAAGGCCCTAGCAACGCGTCTCATGAAGTTAAGTAATAACCTTCAGCATAGGTAGGATGATTTGCAGAACATGGGAATGATGAAAGCATGTTGTTGAAAAAAAATGAATTTTATCAGATGGAACTGTTAAAACATTAACATATTCATAAATCAAGAAGAATTACTTCCAGCAGCAGGGCAATGTGAAAAGACGGTGATCCAAAAAAGGAAAGACAAAAATACCCATCATCAAAGCCTCCAAAAGATGGGTTCGCATGAGAATATGACCCGTTGGAGTTATCGTACCCATCTTAATGAATCTTGTCTGAATCTTGAGGATACTTGTGATGGTAGATGCCAATATTACAAGCATTGTACCTCCAAGTGTCTTGACCGTGGCCGAGCCCTTTTTTGTTTTAACCTAATCCAGAATCTTAATAATCAGATTTATCAAGGGAGGAATATTTACCATCAGAGAAAGAGCCAATGCTCCCTATGCAAACACTAGAGTAAACAATAACCGAATCATGTTGTTTCACCAATGTGAATCTGAATCCCCTAGGGGTCTTGGCCTTGTTGTGAGAATCTTTTCAGATGGAACTTTTGAAAACCCAAAATTCAAATCCCCTTTTAAGATATTGGAGATTTTATAATATTTATTTGAACTCTTCAATAGGTGTTGTCAAAGAACCCAACGCGCATAAGATAAAAATTGAGAATTGATGTATGTCTGAAGTCATTTTCTATCAATTTTCTGCAACATTCTTGTCTGAACACCCACATATATAGCCCAAAGATATTTTTGCTCAACAAAATTTTTACTATTCTGATTGTGGAATCAACCCTCTTGTGTGAGGAATCTGTAGTGGAGGACAAGAGAAAAATTAAATGTGGAAGAACTCGAAGACAGATTGATTTGATTCTATTTCTGTTTGTGATTTCCACAGTGTAAAAAGGGTTGACAGATTCCATCACCGTTTCCATACTTCGGAGACTACTTGGATAAGCCTTTTTCGAAGTTAGAATCATCTTTAGCTTGCATTTGAGAAATTACAGAGTTCTAGGGTTATACATAAATTTTAATTAAAAAATAAATAAATTTTAATTAAAAAAATCAAATTCAACCAAAAAAAATCATTTCTGTAGAGTTCTAGGGCTAAAATTTTATCATCCTCAATATCAATTAAACTCAAAAACAATAACTCTAAAAAATTTGGGACGGCCATAGATTGAGACCTACCTTGTGCCATTGAAACAATGTCACCAAAACCCAAATTGTTTCCAAAACCCAAATTGTTAAACTACAATGAAATTTGTATTTGTTTAACTTGTTTTGTTTCTTAAATTTCATTTTTTTATTTATTATTATTACATATTTCATTGTATTTGTTTAACTTGTTTTGTTTCTTAAATTTTGTTTTATTATTATTATTATTATAATAAATATATAAGTTCATTTTTTTATATAGTAAAAATAC
The DNA here is from genome assembly GCA_001517045.1 of Pseudotsuga menziesii. Classification (NCBI taxonomy): domain Eukaryota; kingdom Viridiplantae; phylum Streptophyta; class Pinopsida; order Pinales; family Pinaceae; genus Pseudotsuga; species Pseudotsuga menziesii. The sequence continues at coordinate 311,763 of LPNX010221247.1, read as the reverse complement.
TTAGCAACAATTTTTTTTTAAATTTATAATGCAAATAGTTTAATAATTAATGTTATTTATAAATAAAATATCTTAAAAAAATGTATATAGGTATATTTGCATAATTATTTTCAAATATATAAGCCATAGCTCACCGCTAGGACATTGGCATAGCTAATTTGGTGTCAACAGTGGAGTCGTGACACATGAGGCGGTCTATAATTTACTAAGTTCTAGGAGGTCTCTAAATCCATCTGTAGTCTTAGAATTTAGTAAAATGTACAAATTCATTGTCAAAATTGTAATTTTTCATTACCGAAGTGATCCATAACTAAAAAATGACCAATTGTTATGTGGTCATTTTTAGTCTAAATATCCCATGACCAAATTTGGTCATTTATCTTGGTCTTTTTTAGTTTGGTTTTATTCGGTGACCAAAAGTGGTCATTTATCTTGGTCTTTTGTGGTTAGCTCACTTAAATTTATCAATTTTGGTCATTTTTCCCTTAAAAAGAATTGTGGTGACCAAAATTTTTGGTCTCCTGGTCACTAATCTCTCATTTTGCACTAGTGTGGTGTGCCATCTTTGTTAAGCTCTTGTGGAGGTAGAAGGGTAGGTTTAAAGGGATCCTTCCTGTAAAATGGTTCATCAGCCTTAAGTGATATATCATTGCCCTGTTGTACCTTCCTTCACAGGTTATATACACCAAAATTGCTTTCAGTAATTGCTGCCACCTCTCCTCTAGCCGGGTGGATGGAAAACGTTTTTTCCATACTACATTTCTGTGTTTAGGTTTTAAATATGATCTGAACTCCACATTTTTAGTAATGGTGGTCTTAAACCAGTTCTCCCCAATTCTTGGCAGTTCTGTCACTTCTGCAATTAGGGTTTCATCCACTAGGAACTCTTCCTTGCCTATTAGCGCCTTGGATCCATCAAAAGAAAGGGAAAATGCTTCTGCAACCTTCTGGTGTGAACCTTGGATTTTCTCACAAAATCTGTAACAGCCTACATCTTTGAATAATTGGAAGACTTATGGATGTGATTATAGGTAGCTAATGTCTCCCAGTTCTTGCCTAAGAGCAGGTCCTCCTTTCTTCATCTCTGAACTATGCTTCTTAGTAACTGCAAAAATTGAATTTCAAATTCTGTGACGGAGGTTAGCAGGCTGGTTTTCAGAGATGGCCTTGAACAGTAAGGATGCATGTAACAAATGAGGAGTGTAATGAGGGTATGGCACTAATTTTGAGGGGTTAACCACTTGATTGGTACTCGAATGAGATGATGGTGGATTCTAGTGATATCCACGAGATAGCCAGCCTAGTAATCATTTTTAATTTGAACTTGTTGTTTCATGGAGGTTTAATGTAGTAATCGGACAGATGGAGGGCATGCTGGGCTTTTGATTTCCATCAGTACTTTCAGATCAATAATGACCTCTTAGCCATCAATTCATGCTTTACTGCAATTCCCCGGTATTTTCGGTGGTTAATCATGCCAAATTATGACATGCCTCATGCTGATGAGTTTGGTTTTTATGGATAGATAATTGTTTTCCCTTTTCGGCCTTTTCAGTGGTTAAGAGAATCTAGGGTTTAATTCGTTAACTGTCGAAAGCGGGGATTTTTGTGGCTAATCAACCATCGGTACGTTCTCCCAAGCCACTGAAGGCTTTCTTTCCAAAAAACATTTTAATGAGCTTTCGTTGGTTAATGTCTTTCTGGAATCACTCGTTAGTTGCCGAAAGCTGGGCTTTTCGGTGGCTAATGAACTATTGGTAAATTCACCTAAGCCATCGAAAGTCCCTTTTTCAAAAATTTTATTAAAACGTGATCAACCGGCTTTCAGTGGTTAATTGTGGTCTCGCGTTGAAACTGTTAGCTACCAAAAACTGGGCTTTTCGGTGGCTAATAAACTCTTAGAAAGTTCTCCTAAGCCACTAAAAGCTAAAACTTTTGAATTTCTTGAAAAATAGGACACCATATATTCCAACTTTGTTAGTCGCCCAAACATACTTCATAATATGCCCTGAAATCTTCATCACTATGCAAAAAATAAATTGTTCTGAGTGAACTTATTGAAAATTTTATTTAGGATACAACATCTGGCTCCTACTCGGGGATGGGAACCTCCCTATGAGGTCCCAAGAACCCCAGACCAAAATGCCTTTCCTAAAAAGAATAAAAATTAAACCTATCTTCTACTATTCCATTGGGCATGGATTTTATTTTGTAAAAAGAAAAGCAATCAACTAAATAATATTTTACAATAACAAGGCCTTAAAGCCTCAAATAAAATATAGTTTCAGGGACCGCCCATTTACTGGGCCATCAAACACCTCCTCTCCTTCCAGATTTTGCAATTTGAAGGTGTTGTTCTACTGCACTTGAGCTATCACAAAAGGGCATATCCATAGAGATTCAAACTTTCCATGCGTTCCCTTGTATTTCCTGACAGTATCCCATTTGAGAACCCAATCTCTAACCTGAAAGTTGTCCACCTTTGACCTTTTGTCAAAAATAATCTTGATCCTATTTTGATGAGCTTCTGAATTTTCCATCACCTATTCCCTGACTTGTTGTAACTCCACCAAATCAAGCATCCTCCTCACCATGTCATTGGGTTCATCCCATTCCTCCTGAAAGAATTTTGCAACTGGCAAGATCAGCTGAATGGGAAATATGGCCTCAGTACCATAAACTAAATTGAAAGGAGAGTTCCTATGGATCTCTTGTCAGTCACTCTATCAGCCCATAGAGAAAATTTCAGCTTAGAATCCCAACTTTTCTTATTATTCTCCAATATTTTTCTGATGATCCTTACAAGGCTTTGGTTGGATGACTCAGCAACGCCATTGCCTTAAGGGTAATAGGAAGTGGAATGCACCAACTGAATTTTGATGGACTCACACATGTTAAACAATTTCCCAGCTTTGAAAGCTTGTACATTATCAATTACTAACCTTACTGGGCAGCCAAACCTGATCAAGATGTTCTCATATAAAAACCTCATGATGACCTGATGAATGGAATTCCTGGTAGGGACTACCTCTATCCACTTGGTGAAATAGTCTGTGGCCACTAGGATCCATTTGTGTTGACCACTTGATGAAGGATTAATTTCACCTATAAAATCAAGACCCCACTGCTGGAAGGGACCATTCACTACAATAGGCCTAAGGGGCAAAGACATTAGTTTTTTCTTTCCTATTAATCTTTGGCACTTGTCACGAGCTCTTACAAAGGCACACACATCCGAAAAAAGAACAAGCCAATAGTACCCAGCCCTCAAAATCTTGTGAGCTATGGTCTTCCAGTAATGATGGCCTCCACATGTGCTTGAATGAAACTGATGCATGACCTGAACTGACTCTTCTTTATCTAAGCATCTCAACAAAATACCAGACATATCTTTCCAATACAGCAGTTTATCAATTACACAAAATTTTACAGACTTAAGTTTAAGAGACCGTGCTTGATTTAGAGTGAGTCCAGGGGGGACTTCTAATTTTTGCATAAAATGAATAATACCTGAGTACCACTCACATGAGGACAAGTTCCCAACTACTTCTTGACTGTTATTCTGCTCCTGAACTGCTTCTGCTGCTATCTCTGTCTACAGGTTAGCTAAAGTTCCAAAAATAAAATTCATTCCCAAAATATCACAATTTTCTTTAGCCATGATTTTAGCTAGACCCTGGCCTTTCACTAGCTTGGTGGGATTTACTTCTATGTCAAACTCAATAAGCTTGGCTATCCATTTAGCTCTCTTTCCATCAATTTCAGGCTGGGTCAATACAACATTTACAGCAGCTGAAGGGACATAGGCAAGGACCTTGGCATGTAGAATGTAAACCCTAAAGGTTTTTAATGACTTGATGAGAGCATAAGCCTTCTTTTCAGTGGGATCCTATTTTATTTTAGCATCCCTCAATGTCTTGCTTAAAAAGGAAATAGGGTGATCAAGGCATTCCCCATATTTTTGTAATAGCACTGTTGCCACTGTGTCATAGGATGCAAAGGAGAAAATGCAAAAACCCTTGGTGTAGTCTGGACTAATCAGAGTGTGAGCTTCCATGATATCCTTCTTGATGTCTTCAAAAGAGCTTCTTGCTTGCTCTATCCATTTGATTTCAGCCTCCTTTTTCAGCATAGAGGTTATGTGTTTCACCAGCTCATAAAAGTTTGGGATAAACCTCCTAAAATTTTTTATCTTACCTAGAAATGATTGAATATCCCTTTTTGACCTAGGTATGGACAACTTCTGGATTGCTTCAACTCGGACAGCATCAAGCTTCACACCTTCAACTGAGACTATGTGACCTAGAATTTTTCCCTCACTGAGTGCAAATTAAGACTTCTTTGGGTTCAGTGATATCCCAAATTTTCTACATTTCAAAAATACCATCCTCAAGTGTTGCAAATGTTATTCATGGCTGTGGGAGTAAACAGTGAGGTCGTCCAAGTATATAAGCACAAATTTGTCTTTCAATCCTACAAAATCTATCTCCATGGCTCTCTAAAAAGTGGCCCTAGCATTCATTAGCCCAAATGGCATTTTGGAATGCATGAAGGTGCCCTAGGGAGTGGTAAACGCAGAATTTTCTTGGTTGTTAGGGTGCACAGTAACTTGGTTGTATCCAAAGAAACCATCCAGGAATGACATGACACTAGCCCCTAAGACTCTTTGCAATAGGTGCTCCATCTTCGGTAACGGGTAGTTGTCTTTTTTCAAGCATTTGTTCAGGTTTCTGAAATCCACACATGACCTAATCTCCTCGTTCTTCTTTCTTACCACCACTAAATTTGCAATCTATTTGGAATATCTGAGGGAGATTATGATTTTGGCTTTGAGGAGCTTTTGGATTTCTTTCTCGATTACAGGCAATAGGAGAGGACTGATGGATCTCAGCTTCTACTTGAAAGGGATGGTGTCCTTCTCCAGGGAAATCCTATGTTGGATGATATTAGTGTCATTGGTATTCAGGTCACTGTATTCCCAGGAAAATATATCAGCAAAATCTTTCATCAAACTACAAAATTTGGACCTTTGATCAGCATTTGACTCAGTGGATAGATTTATGGGTTTTGGATGACTTTGGCTACCTATGTTTTTCTCTTGGATAGCAGGATCTTTATCCTTTCTAGCAGGTTTAAAAGGGACATCATTATTATCAAACAACTCTTCCAAGGGTACCAGACCCCGTGGTATATGGTTACTAGGCAACTAAACAATGTTTTGATCACCTACTTTATCCTTTAACTTGAGCTTTTGAGATTCTTCCATATTTAGGTTTTCTTGATCAATATGGATATCAGAGAACTCATCCACTACCTGAAGGAATTTACTAAGCTCATCATCATTCTCAAGCGCCTTCTAAAATTTCACATTATCAGATAGGGATGGTCTGTACTTGACCTAGACATCATAGCTTAGTTTGGGAGGAAAAGCGAGAATGAACATGCTTGCAGAGATAGCAAGGGAATCAGCCAGATGGTTCATAGCCCCAGGTATATATGAGAGTTCAAAAAACATGAAAGAGTCCCTAAGTTTACAGACCTCATCTCTGTAAGCCTTCAGTCTGACATTCTTTGCTTGAAAGGTATTGTTCACCTGTTGTATGATGAGATTTGCATCTCCAAATATCTTCAGGCACATGATCCCCATTTCCTTGGAATCCTTCAATCCTAACAACAATGCTTCATATTCTTCTATATTGTTAGTACTCTTAAAATTAAGTTTATAAGACAAATGAATAGTCTCTTTTGATGGAGAAATCAAAACTACACTTGCACCTATTGAGGCTTGAGTATTGGCCCCATCAAAAAACATGCTCCAAAATTGAGGTGGTTACTTCTTCAGGCTTTTGATAGATGGGCTTTGTAGGCTGGGTTGGCATTTGCTGGGAGTCATCTATCTATAGAATACATGACCCAAAGTCTGTGTCCACTGCATAGATAGGATGGCTCAAAGAATTATTTTCATTGCTTATGATGTAGGCTAGTTGATTCTCTCTATAGAGCCTCTTGGTCTCCCCCCCATACATTGGGATTGTAGCATATGTAAGATCCATCTGAAGGGTACCACCCATCCTTTTACACCATGAGCGAGACAATAAGAGATTAAACTTAGGAGGGATTTCAGCCACTACTATGTCAATCACTATGCTTTTTGAGGGCAGCCGGGATAGGTTCACAACAAGGTCTTTGATGAGGCCTAGACATTTTACCTTTCTAGATTCAAAAGAGAACAGTTCATGACAGGGGTTTGTAATGTTGAGGCCAAGCTCATCCATCATTTCCTTTGGCATTAGGTTATGGGATGCTCCTAATTCAAGCAAGCAGTTGTGAAGGATCTTGTCATGGATATTCAATGATATGTAGAAGGGTGGACAAGCCTCATCTAACTCTTTAATCATAGGGCCTAGGGATACCATGGGTTTATCATCTTGCAGATTGACAAAGTCAGTATCTATGCATATTTTTGGTTGAAGGGACTTCAATATTGATGATTTGAATGAATAATTCTTCATTATCTCTATTAATGGGAAATGGATTTTCAATTTCTGAATTTCTAACTCAAGGTTGAAGGAATAGTACAGCTTGTTAGAAACCCTTACCTCTTGTGATGGAGCTTTGAGTTGGACAGGATCAGAGGCTGATGACTGTAATGGCCTTTGCAACTATTTTGGAGTGGTAGCCATATTCTTTGGTGGAACAGCAATACTCTTAGCTGGAGTAGCAAGCTGCTTTGCAGGAACAACATTCTTTTTAGGGGGAGAAACAAGCCTAGACCTCATATTGTAACCTCCTTGATCATCTGGCTGATATAATGATTCTTCAGTTATTTACTCATTTATTAGGGATTCCTCATATTCTGTTTGTGTCAAGAAAGAGTAATCAACTTCATCCTCCATGCATTTGATTTTGTCTTCTGCCTCTCCTTCTTCTTGAGTGAACCATGGCTCCTCTTCTAGTACAACATTTTGAAAGGGAGCTCTAATTCTTTGATCCTCGGCCTGATTCCTATCCCTTTGAAGGATATGAGTTGGTGGGTTATTTCTTCTATAAGGAACAAAATTAGGGTTTCTAGGAGCAAAATCATTTGTCCCTTTACCCCTCATAGGTATTTTCCCTCTGTCTTTACGCCTAGACATTTCAGCAGCCAAACTATCCAACATTTTGGCCATTTTGTCAATTTTATTCTCTGATGAAGAAGCCCCAAGAGGATCTATGGGTTGCTTCTTCCTATCTATATTTCCCTTCATTTTCTGAGATGCAACGATGTTGGATTCAACTTTCAGGGCAGCATTCTGTATGAGTGACAGGGAAGTAGATCTTCTTTCTCTGAGTAGAAGGCAAATCTCAGAGTCAAAGGCATTGGCATAAGTTATCTTAGCTGAGGTGTCAGTTGGCTTGATTTCAGCAAGGCTCTTGTTGAACATCTTGTTAAATCTTTTAGTGAAGTTAGAAATAGACTCACCATTCTCTCTCTTCAGATTGCTAAACTCGGTGATATAATAAAGGTGGTCTCTTCTCTCTCCATAGTGCTTCAAAAATATGTCATCTAGGGCTTCAATGCGTGATATTGATCTAGCAAACAACTCTTTGAACCACTTCCTAGCCAGACCATCTAGGCTGTGCACAAAAACCTTAGTCCACACATCTTCTTGTTCTATGTTTATGTTCTCAGTTTAATTGTAGAATACTTCTAGGTTTTCTTCAGCTGTGAAATCTCCTTATCCATTAAATTTAGGCATGTATTTGAGATAATATCCAGTAGGAATGGGACAGAGGGGGTTAGGTAAATTTAGAGGTGCATACCTAGCTACCAGGATCCTTTCCATTTTGGTCAGAGGGGAAGCCGTGTTGGAAATGGGTATGGAAAGGGAAAAAGAAGATACAACTGGTGTGGGTGATAGCTGAGAGAGTGTTTGTGGTAAATTTATCTCAGTGGAGTCGCCAGGGAGTGAATCTACACAAGCAGCAGTGCTTGAATATTCCTCAACCCTAAAATTTTCTGATTCAATTAAAAATTCTTGATATTTATATGTTTCAGCAGAATGAGATTGAAATGAAGTTCTATTAGCTCTAACAGCACAAATATCTCTTGAAATACCTGATGTAGCTCCCTTTGCAGCACTGGAGGTCTGCCTTAGTGAAGCCCTAGCTCTTCTTAGGATCTCTTTTGGATCTGAAACAGGTGATAATGGTGTCCCTTAAGAGTTTGATCTAGTACTTGTTCTTCTTGAAGTCACCTTATTCCAATGGAGTCGCCAGATAAATGATTGCAACCAGAATAGTGTCCAAACTTTGTCTATCATAAAAGTAGGATCTATGTCATCTCCCCAGGAAGCTGAGCTTCAATCTCCTCTCCCCGGCAATGACACCAGTTTTTTAGCACTCCAGGAAACTCCTCTAGGTTGCAGCTCGAGGATGCCTGGTAACTTAAATGTTTTTATGCTTTTTCTAAATGGATCAAGTCAGGTGACCTACAGGACCTCACACTCTCAAGGCATGCATAAAACGCAATCAAAGATAAGGTTTCTAACTACCAATGTTCAGAGGTTTGATAATAGGGTGAAAAGATGGAGAACTTACTATGCTGGAAGATTCATATATAAAACACTTACATATAAATGGATAATCATAACAAGGAAAAGTACTTGCAATTAAACTCATCAACATACAGATAGGATGACAGCTATCAGATATTAGATAACATGAATAAACTTGAATAAGAAATTAAAGCACAAGCACATAATAGAAAAGATATGGAAGTTGAGCATGTAATAGCAAAAGAGCTTATATTAAGTCATGAATAATATGAGAAGCTTGATAATAGAAATGTTCTAAAGGTCCCCGAAGTCAAACCCTTGCTTTAACATAAGTCTTAGGCTTTATAGCCTTTACAAAAATATTCAGATCCTGAAAAGTTGGATCTATTTTACTAAAAATAGATAAAATAATTTTTTTTTGCAAAATTAGGTCAAAATCCCTTATTTAACTGATAGTCTATCTAACTCTACCAGTTGTTCACTCCTTGAACTCTTTGATGACTACAATGAGTACTGAGGTAGAGATGTAACCTTTCATCTGATAGATAAGCCACTGTGGGTAAAAACAGGTAGGGTTTGTGATCCTTTTCTCCTTGATTCTATCCTCAAAACTGGGACATATCTCCTCCAATGATACTTTTCGGCAAATTTCATCTTTATATTTCATCCCTGAGATAGTTGTATTGGCCAAAATAGGTTATGTGTGCCAAAAATATCTTTCTGCACCCTTTTCTTCTTTCGGTGGTTAAGGAAGTAGAATCTTGGGTCTGTTAGCTGCCAAAAGCTCTGCTTTCAGTGGCTAATGAACCGCTGTTGCGTCTGCCTAAGCCATCGAAAGCTCTATTTCTGAAAAATTGTACTCAAACTCCCAATGATCCTCTTTAAGTTTTTTTGTTGATCTTCTAGCACTTCTTTAGCTTGCATAGGGTTTGGAAAAATAACAACATCCTGGGCTTCCTCTAGATCTTGAAGGCTCATTGTTTCCTCTGCTAGGGTTTCTAGTGCAAGATAAGCTTGATATCTAGGGTTTGAGTTGGAATTCTTCATTTGCAACCTCAGTAGTGTGATCATCCTAGACAACTTGGTGTTGTCCTACATAAATATTAGATTTCTCCTTTTCAACATGACATACATCCCTCTCATTTCTAGAATAGAATTGTGCAACTCCTTATTTATCTTGGTTAATATTGCATTATTTCTGTTTATCTCCCTGTCCAAGACCTCTAGTTCATGTATTTGATCTAGTAGTTGCTTGACTCTCTGAGACCTAGGTTTTCTTGAGGAGTTTTTTGCTATTGGTTCATCTTTCCCTTCCCTTGGTGTTGGTGAAGGAAACTCTTCATTTTTTGCTGCAACCTGCTCTGTTAAGTCAACTTCTTCCTCCCTTTCTTCTTCTGAGTTTGAGTAGGGTAAGCTCGGAATATTTTCACTTTGTGCTAGGACCTCCTTCTCCTTTCCACTGAATTTTAGGTTTCTTTTAGCTTGGTTGGTTTTATAAGTGGGAGAAGGTTGATCCTCTGTTACCAAAGAGATAGCCCTCCTTTTCCTTTTTCCACTCCTGGGGGTGGTGGATTTCTTTGAAGGGGACTTTCCTTTATATTCTGGTTGTAGGCCTATTTCAAACTCATTCCAGAATAAAAAATATGTCCATGCTATGTTTTTCCTTTGCAGCAATTCTTGGACAATGAGTTGTATGAGGCCATGGTGAGACAACCTCCCTGCAATTTTTGTGGGCTTGGCCTTTACCTAGTGTTCCATCTTTGTTAAGCTCTTGTGGTGGTAGAAGGGAAGGCACTGATAGGATTCCCTAACCACCGAAAGCAGAAAAGGGTTCAAAAATATATTTTTGGCACACACAACCAATTTTGGTGAATACAACTATCTTAGGGATGAAATATAAAGCTGAAATTTGCCGAAGTATCATTGGAGGAGATTTGTCCCAGTTTTGAGGATACAATCAAGGAGAAAAGGGTCACAAACCCTGCCTGTTTTTACCCCCAGTGGCTTATCTATCAGATGACAAGTTACATCTCTACTTCAGTACTCACTGTAGTCATCAAAGAGTTCAAGGAGTGAACAACTGGTAGAGTTAGATAGACTATCAGTTAAATCAGGGCTTCTGACCTAATTTTGCAAAAAAAAATTATTTTATCTATTTTTAGTAAAATAGATCCAACTTTTCAGGATCTGAATATTTTTGTAAAGGCTATAAAGCCTAAGACTTATGTTAAAGCAAGGGTTCCACTTCGGGGACCTTTAGACCATTATTATTATCAAGCTTCTCATATTATTCATGACTTAATATAAGCTCTTTTGCTATTACATGTTCAACTTCCATATCTTTTCTATTATGTGCTTGTGCTTGAATTTCTTATTCAAGTTTATCCATGTTATCTAATATTTGATAGCTGTCATCCTATCTGTATGTTGATGAGTTTAATTGCAAGTACTTTTCCTTGTTATGATTAGCCATTTATATGTAAGTGTTTTATATATGAATCTTCCAGCATAGTAAGTTCTCCATCTTTTCACCCTATTATCAAACCTCTGAACATTGGTAGTTAGAAGCCTTATCTTTGATTGAGTTTTATGCATGCCTTGAGAGTGTGAGGTCCTGTAGGTCACCTGACTTGATCCATTTAGAAAAAACATTCAAGTTACCAGGCACCCTCGAGCTGCAACCTAGAGGAGTTTCCTGGAGTGCTAAAAAACTGGTGCCATTGTCGGGGAGAGGAGATTGAAGCTCAGCTTCCCTGGGAGATGACATAGATCCTACTTTTATGATAGACAAATTTTGGACACTATTCTGGTTGTAATCATTTATCTGGGGACTCTATTGGAATAAGGTGGCTTCAAGAAGACCAAGTACTAGATCAAACTCTTAAGGGACACCATTATCACCTGTTTCAGATCCAAAAGAGATCCTAAGAAGAGCTAGGGTTTCACTAAGGCAGACCTCCAGTGCTGCAAAGGGAGATACATCAGGTATTTCAAGAGATATTTGTGTTGTTAGAGCTAATAGAACTTCATTTCAATCTCATTCTGTTGAAACATATAAATATCAAGAATTTTTAATTAAATCAGAAAATTTTAGGGTTGAGGAATATTCAAGCACTGCTGCTTGTGTAGATTCAATCCTTCGTGACTCCACTGAGATAAATTTACCACAAACACTCTCTCGGCTACCACCCACACCAGTAGTATCTTCTTTTTCCCTTTCCATACCCATTTCCAACACGGCTTCCCCTCTGACCAAAATGGAAAGGACCCTGGTAGCTAGGTATGCCTCTCTAAATTTACCTAACCCCCTCTCTGCCATGCCTACTGGATATTATCTCAAATACATGCCTAAATTTAATGGAGAAGGAGATTTCACAGCTGAAGAACACCTAGAAGTATTCTACAATTATGCTGAGAACATAAACATAGAACAAGAAGATGTGTGGACTAGGGTTTTTGTGTAAAGCCTAGATGGTCTGGCTAGGAAGTGGTTCAAAGAGTTGTTTGCTAGATCAATAGCAGGCATTGAATCCCTAGATGACATATTTTTGAAGCACTGTGGAGAGAGAAGATACCACCTTTATTATATCACCGAGTTTAGCAATCTAAAGAGAGAGAATGGTGAGTCTATTCTAACTTTACTAAAAGATTTAACAAGATGTTCAACAAGATCCCTGCTGAAATCAAGCCAACTGACACCTCAGCTAAGATAACTTATGCCAATGACTTTGAATCTGAGTTTTGCCTTCTAATCAGAGAAAGAAGATCTGCTTCCCTGTCACTCATATAGGATGCTGCCCTGGAAGTTGAATCCAACATCGTTGCATCTCAGAAAATCAAGGGAAATATAGATAGGAAGAAGCAACCCATAGATCCTCTTGGGGCTTCTTCATCAGAGAATAAAATTGACAAAATGGCCAAAATGTTGGATAGTTTGACTGCTGAAATGTCTATGCTTAAAGACAGAGGGAAAATACCTATGAGGGATAAAGGGACAAATGATTTTGCTCCTCGAAACCCTAATTTTGTTCCTTATAGAAAAAATAACCCACCAGCTCAGATCATTCAAAGGGATAGGAATCAGGCCGTGGATCAAAGAATTAGAGCTCCCTTTCAAAATGTTGTACTAGAAGAGGATCCATAGTTCACTCAAGAACAAGGAGAGGTAGAAGACAACATCAAATGCATGGAGAATGAAGTTGATTACTCTTTCTTGACACAAACAGAATATGAGGAATCCCTAATAAATGAGTAGATAACCGAAGAAGCATTATATCAGCCAGATGATCAAGGAGGTTACAATATGAGGTATAGGCTTGTTGCTCCCCCTAAGAAGAATGTTGTTCCTGCAAAGCAGCTTGCTACTCCAGCTAAGAGTATTGTTGTTCCACCAAAGAAGATGGCTACCAATCCAAAACAGCTGCAAAGTCCATTACAGTCATGGGCCCCTGATCCTGTCCAACTCAAAGCTCCATCACAAGAGGTAAGGGTTTCTGACAAGCTGTACTATTCCTTCAATCTTGAGTCAGAAATTCAGAAATTGAAAATCCATTTCCCATTAATAGAGATAATGAAGAATGATTCATTCAAATCATCAATATTGAAGTCCCTTGAACCAAAAATATGCATAGATACTGACTTTGTCAATCTGCAAGATGATAAACCCATGGTAGCCCTAGGCCCTATGATTAAAGAGTTAGATGAGGCTTGTCCACCCTTCTACATATCATTGAATATCCATGACAAGATCCTTCACAACTGCTTGCTTGACTTAGGAGCATCTCATAACCTAATGCCAAAGGCAATGATGGATGAGCTTGGCCTCAGCATTACAAACCCCTACCATGAACTGTTCTCTTTTTAATCTAGAAAGGTAAAATGTCTAGGCCTCATCAAAGACCTTGTTGTGAACCTATCCCGGCTGCCCTCAAAAAGCATAGTGATGGACATAGTAGTGGCTGAAATCCCTCCTAATTTTATTCTCTTATTGTCTCGCTCATGGTGTAAAAGGCTAGGTGGTACCCTTCAGATGGATCTTACATATGCTACAATCCCAATGTTTGGGGGGGAGACTAAGAGGCTCTACAGAGAGAATCAACTAGCCTACATCATAAGCAATGAAAAGAATTCTGTGAGCCATCCTATCTATGCAGTGGACACAGACTTTGGGTCATGTATTCTACAGATAGATGACTCCCAAGAAATGCCAACCCAGCCTACAAATCCCATCTATCAAAAGCCTGAAGAAGTAACCACCTCAGTTTTGGAGCATGTTTTTTGATGGGGCCAGTACTCGAGACTCAATAGGTGCAAGTGTAGTTTTGATATCTCCATCAAAAGAGACTAGTCATCTGTCTTATAAACTTAATTTTAAGAGTACTAACAATATAGAAGAATATGAAGCATTGTTGTTAGGATTGAAGCATTCCAAGGAAATGGGGATCACGTGCCTGAAGATATTTGGAGATGCAACTCTCATCATACAACAGGTGAACAATACCTTTCAAGCAAAGAATGTCAGACTGAAGGCTTACAGAGATGAGGTCTGTAAACTTAGGGACTCTTTCATGTTTTTTGAACTCTCATATATACCTGGGGCTATGAACCATCTGGTTGATTCCCTTGCTATCTCTGCAAGCATGTTCATTCTCGCTTTTCCTCCCAAACTAAGCTATGATGTCTAGGTCAAGTACAGACCATCCCTATCTGATAATGTGAAATTTTAGAAGGCGTTTGAGAATGATGATGAGCTTAGTAAATTCCTCCAGGTAGTGGATGAGTTCTCTGATATGCATATTGATCAAGAAAACCTAAATATGGAAGAATCTCAAAAGCTCAAGTTAAAGGATACATTAGGTGATCAGAACATTGTTTAGTTGCTTAGTAACCATATACCACGGGGTCTGGTACCCTTGGAAGAGCTGTTTGATCATAATGATGTCCCTTTTAAACCTGTCAGAAAGGAGAAAGATCCTGCTATCCAAGAGAAAAACATAGGTAGCCAAAGTCATCCAAAACCCATAAATCTATCCACTGAGTCAAATGCTGATCAAAGGTCCAAATTTTGTAGTTTGATGAAAGAGTTTGCTCATATCTTTTCCTGGGAATACAGTGACCTGAATACCTATGACACTAATATCATCCAAAATAGGATTCCCCTGGAGAAGGACACCATCCCTTTCAAGCAGAAGCTGAGATCCATCAGTCCTCTCCTATTGCATGTAATCGAGAAAGAAATCCAAAAGCTCCTCAAAGATAAAATCATAATCTCCCTCAGATATTCCAAATAGATTGCAAATTTAGTGGTGGTAAGAAAGAAGAACGAGGATATTAGGTCATGTGTGGATTTCAGAAACCTGAACAAATGCTCGAAAAGAGACAACTACCCGTTACCGAAGATGGAGCACCTATTGCAAAGAGTCTTAGGGGCTAGTGTCATGTCATTCCTGGATGGTTTCTTTGGATACAACCAAGTTACTGTGCACCCTAACAACCAAGAAAAGTCTGTGTTTACCACTCCCTAGGGCACCTTCATGCATTCCAAAATTCCATTTGGGCTGATGAATGTTGGGGCCACTTTTCAGAGAGCCATGGAGCTAGCTTTTGTAGGATTGAAAGACAAATTTGTGCTTATATACCTGGATGACCTCACTGTTTACTCCCACAGCCATGAATAACAGTTGCAGCACTTGAGGAGGGTATTTCTCAAATGTAGAAAATTTGGGATATCACTGAACCTGAAGAAGTCTTAATTTGCACTCAGTGAGGGAAAAATCCTAGGTCACATAGTCTCAGTTGAAGGTGTGAAGATTGATCCTGTCCGAGTTGAAGCAATCCAAAAGTTGTCCATACCTAGGTCAAAAAGGTATATTCAATCATTTCTAGGTAAGATAAAAAATTTCAAGAGGTTTATCCCAAACTTTTATGAGCTGGTGAAACACATAACCTATATGCTGAAAAAGGAGGCTGAAATCAAATGGATAGAGCAAGCAAGAAGCTCTTTTGAAGACATCAAGAAGGATATCATGGAAGCTCACACTCTGATTAGTCTAGACTACACCAAGGGTTTTTACATTTTCTCCTTTGCATCCTATGACACAGTGGCAACAACGCTGTTACAAAAATATTGGGAATGCCTTGATCACCCTATTTCCTTTTCCAGCAAGACATTGAGGGATGCTAAACCAAAATACGATCCCATTGAAAAGAAGGCTTATGCTCTCATCAAGTCATTAAAATCCTTTAGGGTTTACATTCTACATGACAAGGTCCTTGCCTATGTCCCTTCAGCTATTGTAAATGATGTATTGACCCAGCCTGAAATTGATGGAAAGAGAGCTAAATGGATAGCCAAGCTTATGGAGTTTGACATAGAAGTAAATCCCACCAAGCTAGTGAAAGGCCAGGGTCTAGCTAAAATCATGGCTAAAGAAAATTGTGATATTTTGGGAATGAATTTTATTTGTGGAACTTTAGCTAACCTGCAGACAGAGATAGCAGCAGAAGCAGTTCAGGAGCAGAATAACAGTCAAGAAGTAGCTGGGAACTTGTCCTCATGTGAGTGGTACTCATGTATTATTCATTTTATGCAAAAATTAGAAGCCCCCCCTGGACTCACTCTAAATCAAGCACGGTCTCTTAAACTTAAGTCTGTAAAATTTTGTGTAATTGATAAACTGCTGTATTGGAAAGATCTCTCTGGTGTTTTGTTGAGATGCTTAGATAAAGAAGAGGCAATTCATGTCATGCATCAGTTTCATTCAAGCACATGTGGAGGCCATCATTACTAGAAGACCACAGCTCACAAGATTCTAAGGGCTAGGTACTATTGGCTTGTTCTTTTTTCGGATGTGTGTGCCTTTGTAAGAGCTCGTGACAAGTGCCAAAGAATAATAGGAAAGAAACAACTAATGTCTTTGCCCCTTAGGCCTATTGTAGTGAATGGTCCCTTCCAGCAGTGGGGTCTTGATTTTATAGGTGAAATTAATCCTTCATCAAGTGGTCAACACAAATGGATCCTAGTGGCCACAGACTATTTCACCAAGTGGATAGAGGTAGTCCCTACCAGGAATTCCATTCATCAAGTCATCATGAGGTTTTTATATGAGAACATCTTTATCAGGTTTGGCTGCCCAGTAAGGTTAGTAACTGATAATGCACCATCTTTCAAAGCTGGGACATTGTTTAACATGTGTGAGTCCATCAAAATTCAGTCAATGCATTCCACTTCCTATTACTCTTAAGGAAATGGCCTTGCTGAGTCATCCAACAAAAGCCTTGTAAGGATCATCAGAAAAATATTGGATAATAATAAGAAAAGTTGGGATTCTAAGCTGAAATTTTCTCTATGGGCTGATAGAGTGACTGACAAGAGATCCGTAGGAACTCTCCTTTCAAGTTAGTTTATGGTACTAAGGCCATATTTCCCATTCAGCTGATCTTGCCAGTTGCAAAATTCTTTCAGGAGGAATGGGATGAACCCAATGACATGGTGAGGAGGATGATTGATTTGGTGGAGTTACAACAAGTCAGGGAATATGTGATGGAAAATTCAGAAGCTCATCAAAATAGGATCAAGATTATTTTTGACAAAAGGTCAAAGGTGGACAAATTTCAGGTTAGAGATTGGGTTCTCAAATGGGATACTGTCAGGAAATACAATGGAAAGCATGGAAAGTTTGACTCTCTATGGATATGCCCTTTTGTGATAGCTCAAGTGCAGCAGAACAACACCTTCAAATTGCAAAATCTGGAAGGAGAGGAGGTGTTTGATGACCCAGTAAATGGGTGGTCCCTGAAACTCTATTTTATTTGAGGCTTTAAGGCCTTGTTATTGTAAAATATTATTTAGTTGATTGCTTTTCGTTTTACAAAATAAACTCCATGCCCAATGGAATAGTAGAAGATAGGTTTAATTTTTATTCTTTTTAGGAAAGGCATTTTGGTCTAGGGTTCTTGGGACCTCACAGGGAGGTTCCCATCCCCGAGTAGGAGCCATATGTTGTATCCTAAATAAAATATTCAATAAGTTCACTCAGAACAATTTATTTTTTGCATAGTGATGAATATTTCAGGGCATATTATGAAGTATGTTTGGGTGAATAACAAAGTTGGAATATCTGGTGTCCTGTTTTTCAAGAAATTCAAAAGTTTTAGCTTTTAGTGGCTTAGGATAAATTTCTAATAGTTTATTAGCCACTGAAAAGCCCAGTTTTTGGTAGCTAACAGTTTCAACGTGAAAACACAATTAACCACCGAAAGCCGGTTGATCACGTTTTAATAAAATTTTGGAAAAAGGGACTTTCAATGGCTTAGGTGAATTTACCAACAGTTCATTAGCCACCGAAAAGCCCCGCTTTTGGCAGCTAACGAGTGATTCCAGAAAGACATTAACCACCGAAAGCTCGTTAAAAACGTTTTTTGGAAAGAAAGCTTTCAGTGGCTTGGGAGAACATACCAATTGTTCATTAACCACCAAAAGCCCCGCTTTCAGTGCCTTGGAGCCATCAAAAGAAAGGGAAAATTCTTCTGCAACCTGCTGGTGTGAACCTTGGATTTTATCACAAAATCTATAACAGCCTGCATCTTTGAAGAATTGGTAGACTTTTGGATGTTAGTCTAGGTAGTTGATGTCTCCTAGTTCCTGCCTAAGAGCGGGTCCTCCTTTCTTCATCTTTGAATTGTGCTTCTTAGTACCTGCAAAAATCAAAATTCAAATTCTGTGAAGGAGGTTAGCGGGTTGGTTTTCAGAGATGGCCTCAAGTAGTAAGGATGCATGCAACAAATGAGGAGTGTATTGAGGGTATGGCGTTGATTTTGAAGGGTTAACCACTTGATTGGTACTCGAATGAGATGATGGTGTATTCTGGTGATATCCACGAGATATCCATCCTAGTAATCATTTTTAATTTGAACTTGGTGTTTTGTGGAGGTTTACTGTAGTCATGGGACAGATGGAGGGAAGGCTAGGGTTTTGATTTCCATCAGTCATTTCAGATCAATAACAATCTCTTAGACATCAAGTCATGCTTTACTACAGTTCCCCGGTATTTTTGGTTGTTAATCGTGCTAAATTATGACATGCCTCATGCTGACGAGTTTGATTTTGATGGACAGGTAACCATTTTCCCTTTTCAGCCTTTTTGATGGTTAAGAGTATCTAGGGTTTAATTCGTTAACTACCGAAAGTAGGGCTTTTGGTGGCTAATGAACCGTCGGTATGTTTTCCCAAGCCACCGAAATATTTCTTTCCAAAAAATGTTTTTAACTAGCTTTCGGTGGTTAATGTCTTTCTGGAATCACTCATTAGCTGCCGAAAGCTGGGCTTTTCGGTGGCTAATAAACTGTTGGTAAATTCGCCTAAGCCACCGAAAGTCGCCTTTTCCAAAATTTTATTAAAACGTGATCAGTCGGCTTTCGGTGGTTAATTGTGGTCCTGCGTTGAAACTATTAGCTTCCAAAAGCTGGGATTTTTGGTGGCTAATGAACTGTTAGAAAGTTTTCCTAAGCCACAGAAAGCTAAAACTTTAGAATTTCTTGAAAAATAGAACACCAAATATTCCAACTTTGTTAGTCACCCAAACATACTTCATAATATGCCCTGAAATCTTCTTCACTATGCAAAAAAAAAAAAAATTGAGTGAACTTATTGAAAATTTTATTTAGGAGATAACACAATCTATTAAAGGCTAACAAGGGCAACGCCACAGTCATCTTGAATTCAAAAGACTGCAAATAAAAAATGGCACAACACCTAGCATGCGGGAGTTATAAAATCATCAACAAAGACCCGGGAAGAAAAATGCTTCTCGAAGTAATAAAAGTAATTAATAATTCATCTTTAGATGAAGCCATCAAAAAGAAGGTAATACCAAAAAATGCAATAATGCCTTGGATATATGGTTCACTGAAAATTCAAAAGGAAGGGATTCCGTTAAGGCCGATTGTTAATACAATAGGTTCACCAACCTATTTATTGGCAAAAATCCTAGCCAAGAAACTCCTTTCGCTCACTGGTAAAACATCCTCCTTTATAAAGAACTCTGTGGCTCTGGTATATTGAGTTAAAAACCTTAATATGAGGAATGAATACATTCTGGTCAACTTTGACATCGTCTCTTTATACACTAAGATCCCTGTGGATGATTCCATTGAAGTTATTAAAAACATAACAGATTGTGAGACTGCAAACCTAGTAAAGATTTGTCTGAAATCCACATATTTCTCTTTCAATCGAACAATATATGAACAAATTCATGGCATTGATATGGGATCTCCACTATCACCAGTCATGGCAAATATTTATATGGAGCACTTTGAAACAGTGGCCCTAAATTCTTCCCCCCACACCCTGGATGTATGGAAAAGATACGTGGATGACATTCTAGCCAAATGGAGTCATGGAAAGGACAAACTTAATGAATTTCTCACACACTTAAATAGCCTATCACAACACATAAAATTCACTATCAAGGTTGATAAGGATGAGAAGCTTCCCTTCTTAGATGTACTTCTCACCAAAAAGAGAATGGCAGGATTGGGCATCAAGTGCATAGAAAGGAAACACCCACTAATAGATATTTGCACGTTGAATCACACCACCACCCTACCCAGAAGGCTGGTGTCATCCAAAATCTCGCAACTAGGGAAATAAGAATCTCGGACATGGATCACCTTGAGCATGAATTGGACCACCTTAATGAAGTATTTAAGAGGAATGGATACCATAAGGAGCTAGTAAAAAAGGCTATCTAGAAAGCAAAAGTAATCCATCCTAAAAAATATGTGCCAATTCCAAAAGCAATTCTCCCCTACATCAAAGGAAAAACAGATAAAATTGCTAAAATCCTTAAAAAAAAGAAACATATATGTTGCCTTTGCTCCCCCCAACACTATTAGAGGATTTTTTTATTTTTCCAAAGACCCTCTAGACCCCGGACAACAAAAAGGTGTTTACTCAATCCCTTGCTCCTACAGGATGAACTATATAGGGGAAACATGTCACTTTGTGCAAGCTTGTATCAAAGAAAATGTCATCGACATAGCTCATAATAGGGTAACCAAGTCTACTCTAGCAGAACACTCTCACAATAGAACTCATCTCATTTGTATGGAGGAGGCTAAACTAATAGCAAAAGAGGAACACTACATTAAATGAAAAGTAAGAGAAGCCATAGATATTGGTAAAAATAGCCACACACTAAATAGAGATGATGGTTGGAAGCTAAGTAACTCGTGGATGCCCATCCTAATCCTGATAAAACACAAAGATACTACAAGTTAATTCCAGTGGGAGACAAAAATAAACGTGCTTCATTAAGTGAGCCGACCTCACCTCTATATTTTTTTTTGTCTACCAAGTTCTGTATTTAATATATGGAATAGTTACCTTGCATTCTAAACCCAATCATAAGCATTGAGATCACGTTTACTAAGGATGGACTCACTTTCATGCAGTCTGAAACATTGGTTTTCATAAAATTCACACAGGTTTCCAGCTCTATACGTGATTATCACAGTTTAGAATGGCATGATACATCAGAATGCAAATCTCGGAAGACATTTTTGGAAAAAATTTTGACATCCAACTTATCTGATAGAACCTTAGTAGAATCTAATCCAGCTGTATCAACCTTCTTATCTTAGACCTCGACTGCTCCGACAACCTCGACTATCATTGACGAGGACGAACAAGAGCCCCTATTCCATACACGGATATGGGTTCAGAAAAATTCATTACATCTGATTGTGGATAATGGTAGGAAGAAGAAATTCTTTATGAAGATCTTGTGAAGAAATTAGGTCTTGTCACCACTCCACATCCTCATTCTTACAGTATCGGTTGGATGAAGGATGGGCAGGAACTAAGGATCACACAACAATGCAAACTTGCCTACTTCATTAAGCCTTTTGAAGATGAAGTACTCTGTGATGTGGCACTACTTTCCATAGTCGACGCCCTATTCGGTAAACCGTATCTATGGGATCAACATGGTACATATCATTCATGGCCTCAGAAGGTGATTGTCAAAATCCAGAATCAATGGTATGGCATACCAAAGTGACAACCCACATCAACGGTTGCTATGATATCTTCCAAACAAACAAAGAAGCTTATCAATCATTCTCAAAAGTTTGCATTAATCATGATAAAGCCTCAACATTCTAGGAAGACTACAAAAATCATTCAACTCACCGACTAGCACAGCTCCCGACAACAACAACAGATCGACAACATTCTTGAAGAATACCAAAACATATTTCAAGCACCCGATGGAGTACCTTTCCATTGTCAAGTAAAACACTCCATTGAACTTGAACCTGGTTCTTCATTACCTAATGCATCTATTTACAGAAGATCCATTCTAAAAAATGAAGAGATTCACAGACAAATCCAGTATTTGATTGAAAAGGGTCATATCCTCCCCATCTCCTCTCCTTGTGGAAGTCTAGTCCTCTTAGTTCCAAAGAAATACAGGACCTAGGGTATGTGCATCGACTATCAGGCTCTCAACAAAAATTCAGTGAAGAACATATACCCTCTTCCACATATTGATGAACTCATCGACAATATGAAAGGTGCTAAATTCTTTACGAAACTTGACCTCAAGTCGGGATACCACTAGATTCCAATCGAGTCCACTGATGTATGGAAAACGGCTTTCAAAACCAAGGACGGATTGTTTGAATGGTTAGTCATGCATTTTTGGCTTAACCAATGCACCTGCAACCTTCATGAGATATATGGATGACCTTCTACGACCTTTCAATGGTAAATGTGTCATTGTCTATCTCGACGATATCTTGATTTTCAGTTGATCATGGAAGAACATGTCAAATAGCTTCGATAAGTCTTCGACACTCTCCAACAACATCGACTATGTATGAACATGGAAAAATG
Organism: Pseudotsuga menziesii; assembly: GCA_001517045.1. NCBI lineage: Eukaryota > Viridiplantae > Streptophyta > Pinopsida > Pinales > Pinaceae > Pseudotsuga > Pseudotsuga menziesii. The sequence goes on along the minus strand of LPNX010221247.1, from coordinate 289,326 downwards.
ATCATTTGCGATGACCAGCATCAAATATTTGGGGTATGTAATAGACTCTATAGGAATTCATGTTCACCCAAAAAAAGCACAGATCCTCAAATATTGGCCCATTCCTCAAAACATTCATGAACTAAGAAGTTTTCTTGGTTTCACAAATTTATATCGATGATTCATACTTGGCTTCAGCCACGTCGAATGGCCTTTGAATCAGTTGATGAAAGGAAATGGGAAAATTGTCTTCAAGTGGACACCGACACAACAACAAGCTTTTGAACAAATAAAAAACAAGCTTTGTACTCCACCATTACTTGTGTTACCTAATTTGCATCATCCCTTTGAGATTAAGATGGATGCATCAAACTATGCCCTTGGTGCAGTGATCACTCAGTCAGTTCAACCAGTCGCATTTCATTATGAGACTTTCATCGACACTGTTAGAAGGTACTCGACGTATGAAAAATAATTGTACGCCAGTGTGCAAGCTCTTAAGCAATGGAGACACTACATTCTTGGCAAGGAAATGGTCATCCTCATTGACCATAAACCTTTGCAGTTCACTCCGTCCTAGTCGAAACTACAGACAACTCGAAAAATCAAGTGGATTAATTACCTGCAACAATTTCAGTTGGTAATTAAGTATCGAAAAGGAAAAGCCAATGCTGTAGCCGATTGTCTTAGCATACCACCCATTACTCTACTGTCTACAGTGATGAGTGTGTAGGGTTATGACACCACTACTTGGACGAAAAATGTATTCAGTAGACTACAATTTTTCTGCAATTTATCGACAGCTTCAGACCAACGAGTTGTCGACTATCGACTACTTCCTGAAGGACACCTTGCTATACAAGCTTGGACAACTTTGTGTACCAACAGAAGCTTATTTGGGACGCGCACTACAGCAATACTGCAGGACATTTTGTAGTTGTAAAAACACTTGTTATCCTCCAAAAGTATTTCTATTCGCATTCACTTAAATCTAACATCAACAAGTACATTCGATCATGCGTAGTTTGTGCCATTGCTAAAATGTCAAATCGACAAAAAGGACTGTACACACCCCTTCCAGTTCCTAGTCGACCATGGGAATCTATTTCTATGGACTACTTGACGAGATATCCTACTACCAAACATCAACATGACACGATATTAGTAGTATTCGACATATTTTCCAAGATGGCTATACCCATACCATGCAAAAAGAATACGACAGCACAGCAGACTGCTCATCTCTTCTTTGAACATGTGTGGAAACATTATGGCTTCTCGACGACCATTATTTCTGATAGAGATGCTATATTTGTCAGCACCTTTTGGCAAACTCTCTGGTAACAGCTCGACACAAGAATTTCTTTGTCGACAACCTTCCATCCATAGACAGACGGACAGCGAAAGTTGTAAATCACTTAGTCGTTTAATTTCTTTGCATGTACAACCACAAGAATCGCCGAACATGGGTTGACATCCTTCCATACATACAACACAGCTACAATCATGCTCAACACACCTCTATGGGAAAGATTCCATTTGAGATCTGTTATGGATTTACACCCTCGATGCCTATCAGCTTAATCAGTTCCTCGACACAGTCAAACGACATTGACTTCAAAGGACGAGAAGTGGAGAAATAATTGATGTTCAGAGATCAAATATACAACATTCAGAAGCAAGCACAAGAGATGTTGCAATGACCTAATGAAAAATCTAAGTCTTGACACGAAAAGCACTGTATTCCTCATTCATTTCAAATTAGGGATCAGGTCTGGTTACATCTAAAGAAGGAGCGCTTCACTTGTCCATATAGAAAGATGAAACCTTTGCGATATGGTCCATACAATATCCTTAAAAAGATTAAAGAAAACGTTTTTCACCTTGACATTCCTGCATGCCTTGGCCTACATCCAGTTTTCAATCTAGATCTACTTCGACCATACCATGCACCATTGTTGGAACATAATGACTTGTAGACAGTAGAACTCAAAGACATCCATCCAAATGTTTAGGAACCTCTTCTTTGCAACACCATTGTGGGGAAATGCATACGCCATACAAGGATGAACTTCGTTCCCTTGTTTCAAGTGGCTAACACTAGACAACTCCCTGCGCAAGGAAAATGAGACTCTGCTACTTAAATAACCAACAAGTTTCCTCACCTAAACGAATACACAATGGAGACCATTGTTTCTTGAGGAAGGAGGAATGATCCAACCAACATCCAACACATTCACCTTCGATGGGTCCACCTCGACATGTTCATCCGATAGGTTCGCCTTCGATAGGTCTGCCTCGAGATGTTCAGTCGACAGGTCTGCCTCGACATACAACATACCAACATGCTCTGTAACAGTTTAACTTCTGAACCGTTATAACTTCTTTTGTAACTGAACGAAATGGGTAGTCACCCAAGCGTATCAATGTCTTATATAAGCATGTACACTAATGTAATATAGAGAATCGGATTCCTCCATCTTCCATGGAGCAGAAGTAAGAAATTGGTTTGAATTCTTGCATATTGTCTGTGCGTATATTTCTTGTCAAACTAGTGTATATCCTGCTTTGTCATTTCTTCTTATATGCTTCCGCCATAACAGTACTTGACTCATTCAGTCGACTGTTGCCCCCAACATGCACTTGGGCACGGCCTGGATCTCACACACACACACTCGTATTATTCTTTAATTTTGCTTTTAGGATTGATTTTTTCTTCTTGTTATCCTCTAATTTCACTTTCTATGTATTCTTAAGTTGAGATCAAGTTCTATCATTTTCATTATGTCTTATCAATTTTTTTATTAATTTTTAATTTTTGATTGAATCTTGTCTAAGGGGTTGCCATTATATTGTAGTGAGTCATTCAAATAATAGTTATTATGTAATGGATATGATTTTCAAACAATGCGCTCGTGTTCACAATTAGCCTCATCCATGAACAAAGTGTATGCATCAACACTTTTCTTTCTAGACTCATACTAGAGACTTTAACTTCATCATTTTTTCTTGGACAGATACTAGAGACTTTAATTGTGTTTTCTTTTCTTTGTTTACGAACAATTTGGAGCAATGTAAAAGAGTGATAAAACAATCTTTTACTTGGCATTAAATATTCAATCTATTGTCGAGGACATTGTCACTTTGTGGCTCTTGTTTTTTTAATATTTTTGAAACTGCAGCAACTCGAAAAACTTACATGAATAAGCAATATTCAAAAAAATTATCGAAAGCTCAAATTTTTACGCATTCTTACTTTTGAGCTAAGACAATTTGCACCAGGATTTATCCTACAATTGCGACGATCAAGTACGCGTCATGGGATCTGAACATAGTGGGCGGTGACAGGTGTGATTAGTGAATCTATGATTTCTCGTGGTTGAAGGCACGCGTGATTTCACTTGTGTTGATTATTACAATTATCGTGAATCGTGTTTCAAACATAAACAAATATGATTGATCATCGACCGATCTTCACATAAAAACACACATCCTTGGGCCACGTCATCCACACTCTCACATTTATATTGATAGGCTATTTCAAATGTTTCCCTTCCCATGAAAGGTTGATATTAACTTAAACCCTTTTTAAATAAATGGATAAGAATAAGATTCTAAATTTTTTCTAAGGGAAAAAGCCTACCAATATGCTACCCATGTCCCCATGCTATTTTCGAGGCATTATATTTGGAATAAGATAGCTATGGAGAAAACCTCCCTCCATCGGACGGAGGAGGAGCAAAGTCAACGTTGACTTTGCTCCTCCTCCATCCGATGGAGGGAGGTTTGCTCCATAGCTAGCCCACGCCATTATATTTTACCTATACTCCTGAGTCGTATCAGTGTGTAAGTGTATTATTATTATATAATCATCGCATTTGTCATCATTCGTACGCCATCTTACATTGAAATACGTGATATATTGGAATTTAACATGACACATACAACAACATAAAGCAAGTATAGTTCAAAATTGAACCCTTCCCAACTCTTCCAAAGAGCCCAAGCCCATTGTAGAATTGCAAAATTAAAAATGGTAGCATATGAAATGTACTTGTTGTACATGGGAATGAAAAAAGGAGTTGTCTCTACATTAGTACTTGTTGTACTTTTTAATATTTCTAATTCGTTTATCAAAAGCATCTTTACCTTTTTAATATTTCTAACTCGTTTCTCAAAAGTATCCTTACGTTTGTACTTTTTAGATTCGACGATTTACCTTGGTACTTTACAAAGCATCTTTTAAAATATGTTTTGTTACTAAAACGCTTGTTCTAGAGAAATGGTAAGAATTTAGGAAAAATTCAAACAGAAACGTTGTAGAGAATTTCAATACATTTTCAATGATCCAAAGTCCTCCTGAGTCTCAATTACGATTTACAAATGAAACGTTATTCCCAAAATATGAAAGATTCTTGGAATCTTTTCACTTTTTGTTAAATAGAATACATTATAGAAGAGGGTAGAATGTTATGGTACCGTATTTCTATGTGATTCGTCTTATCATGGCACACAGGGTTCTTTTTCATATTCATGCAACTTTGGTTATCACATAGAATCATGGTAGCATCCATCTCCAGATCAAATAGATCATATAACAACTTCAGAATCCATATGGATTCACAAATGTCGGAACAAGATGCAATATATTCTTCTTCTGCAGTGTTGAGAGAAACACTAGATTGCTTCCTGCTTAGCCATGAGATCATGGATGACCCCATATTAAAACATCCTCTTGAAGTGTTTTTCTATATGAGACACTTCCTTCCCAATCTGAATATGTATAACCATACAGTCTGAATTCATGATCCCTAGTATAACTGAGACCATAGTCTATCGTACCTTTCAGGTACCTCATCACATGCTTTGCAGATACCAAGTGAACATGTATGGTATCAACCAAATACTAACTCAAAGTGTTCACAGAAAAGAATATATCTGGTTAGTTATTCATCAGATACACCAATGAACCAATGATATGTCTGTATAGTGTCAGATCCATTAACTCTGAAAAAGAATCAACAAGCAACTTCAAGTGTGTATCCATGGGCGTGGCCATGGATTTACATTCCAACATGTGAAAACTTTTCAGGATTTCCACTGCATACTTCCCTTGGTTAAGGAATATTCATTATGGGATCTTCCATACTTAAAGACCTAGAAAATAATGAATCAAGCCAAGGTCTTTCATCTCGAATTCTGCAGCAAGCTTCTTCGTACACTCTGAGATTTGTTTCACATTACTTGTTAGGAATAAATCATCCACATACAACAACAATATGACATGTTCATCATCCATAACCTTGAAGTAAAGGTTAGGATCAACCTTAGTTTTTGTAAATCCCAAGCTCATTAAGAAAACTATCGATTCTTCCATACCAATCTCTTCGGTCTTGATCTAATATATACATAGCCTTCTTCATTTTACAAACATGTGTCCTTCTATCTTGGACTTCAAAACCATTGTGGTTGTTCTATGTACACTTCTTCTTCAATAACACCATTTAGGAATGTTGCTTTCACATCCATCTAGTGTAACTTCCATCTTTTCATGGTTGTTAGTGCCATGATGTTTATGATAGAAGTGTACCTTTCTATAGGAGAAAATATTTCTTCATAATCGATTCCTTCCTTTCGAGAGAATCCACGAGAAACAAATGTGGCTATGTACTTCTCGATACTTCCATCAGATGTATGTTTTATCTTGTAGATGCATTTGGAAGATTCCATAGTCTTACCTTTTGGTTTGGGAACTAATTCCCACACATCATTCTTCATTATGGATTAGTATTTAATGTCATGGCTTCTACCCATTCTTTTTTTTTAATAGATGCTTCAAAACAAGTAGGTTCTTTGTCTACAAGATAACACATCAAAGCCACATAACTAGGAAACAGCTTTGGCTTCTTGCTCTGCCTTATGGAGCCTTCTGGAGCACCATATTTTCTTCTTCTTAAATAACCTCACGAACCCAAGATGGCTTTCTCTTGTGGTAGAAATTCATGTGGGGACGTTCTTGAGGATCCAACATATCATGTTCTTTCGGAATCTAATCATAAGGATAAGGAGCAACTTCTTTTGTCAATTCGGAAGCTTTGAGAGCTACTACTTATTCATATGTTTCTTCACGTTGGGACTTTCTCAACTTCTTGAGAGTTGTATATTCATCAAAGGTTACACATTCCTTCATGACCAATCTTTATGTCTGGTAGACATGTGACTACCTTTCTCACATGTGGTAGGGATTTGTAGTTTATGTGAGCATAGTTCACATGGACTTGTAGTATGATGAATTAAGGATTCTTATGAGTGACCTTTCAGTTTATACAAGCCACCCTCTTTTGTCCCAATGACAAATACATATTCTATAGAACATATTCTTCAACGTTTTATTTTTCTAACTTCCTGGGAGGTTCTTCTACCTCTTTGGCTAAGTGAGTGTGATTCCCTTTGTTATTCTTCCTCTTATACTCTTCTTTCTTTTTTGGACAATTTTTGGCAATGTGTCCTATCTTATCACAATGGTAGCACTGATAAGAGGAGAAATCTTTTTTATTGTAATATCCCCTTTTATTCTATTGAAACTTCTTAGGAGGATAAGACCCCTTATGAGTTTCCTTCTCGAAATCATGTTTTCCTTTTCTTCTTCTCGTATGAGTAGCTAGAGCATGGTCATCATCTCTAAGTAGTGCTTCTCGATTAGTTACTCTAGCTTCCTCTTGAACACATCCTTCCCATAGGACATCAAATGTTAAGCTTTCCTTCATTGCATAGATTATCTGGATGAAGGAGTCCCATGGTCTAGTAAGACCATTGAGAGCGGTCATTATCAATTTCATCAGTCTTGTCTTGAATTTCTTCTATTTTTTTCTTTGAATTGAGAGACCCTTGTGAAGTATTTGTGAATAGATTCACCCTTTCTCATATTTATACTTTTGAGTTGGGCTATCAAGTTCATCTTTTGTTTGACGTGTCTTCCTTCATACATTCCTAATAGGGCATCAAACATCTCCTTTGGTGTATCCTTGGAGGATAATTGAGGAATCAATTGATCCTTGATAGAATCTTCTATGATCCTCTTGTATCTAATCATGTATTTCTTGTACTTTTCCTTTTCTTCATATTCTTTGGGCTCTGAAACAAATTCCTTCATAAACTTTGCAATATCATCTCTTCTAGAATGAGTACTATTCTATATTTCGAATCACTGAAGTTTTCTATGCTTTCCAACTTGTTATTAAGCTTAGTGCTTGGAGACATCTTGTCCCGGAGATCAGAAAATGACAAAATTTGAAATTTCTAAGAAATGAAAACTGTACTCACCAAATATGAGCTTGAATGAGGCGAGTATGTTGGTATAGTAAGCTTCTGAAGAATACAAATACTAGCCCTTGAAATTGGACTTACAAGATTATGGACTGTAGTTTCTTGTTTTGTTTTTGGTTTTTTGGTTCCAATACAAACTAGGGATTTACCTTCTAGAGTATTTTCCCACTGAAAAACTTCAATCTTGGTTCCAAAATATGCACCTAGGATGGGTGCACTTCCCTATGTCACTTGCACTCAAAAATTCAACTTTAGTAGAAAACCCTAATTTTCTTGTCTTGAGAAGGAGAGAGAGATTTACCTCATGAAAGCTTCTTTTTTCAGGCTAGCTCTGATACCATGTTAATTTTTCTATGCTTCCATAGATTAAGTCCTAGCTTGATTAGTATTTAATACATTTTCACAATAACAACATAAAGAGGATCATTGAAAGAAACATAATCACAAAGTACACAACAATTTACCCTAGGGAACCTTAAAGGGAAAAACCCAGCAAAAAATTCCTCAATATAGATTACTAGAATGCAATGACCAAAGAAAAATGTATCATAAAGTGAGAGAACAAACACCAAGCATAAGAGCCAAAAAACCAAAGACACTAGCCCTCCTCCTTCTCTGTCTCTCTTGTGCAATACAAGTGTCAGTGAGTGTGTATAAATGAGGGAGGATGCCTCCCTATTTATACTAGTTTCCCAATTGATATTTTCCCTAACTGGAATGACCTGTCTAACTGATAGGGCCAACCTACCTAGGGAGTCTCACAATAATAATTACATTATTCTTTTCTAGGTGATATTGGCTCGACTTACAATGAAGGGTTTACCTCATGAATTTTACATGACCTTTTACATCAGTGGCATCTCCCGAAGGAGGAATAATAATAATGTAAAGTACAAGTAGAATATTCTTTGAAGTTACATTATTTCAACATACACATTAAAACTTTGTTTATCGTTATTCTAATTTTCAAACTCGTCGACCCTTCTTAGGTTGTGCCTACTTCCACCATCACTATTGATTCTTGAGTCTATTTCAATTTCATATTTATACCTTGCATCGTGTTTTAGCACATGTTATAGTTATAGTAATTAGATAGGGGGGGGGAGCTCATGCTAGGGCACATGTATTCAAGATTCAATTGAGACTTGACAGAGTTAATTGGTTATGAGAACATAATTAATTATCAAGGCAAATGTTGGAGAAAGTTCCATGATCACTTTTTGATCAGTAGTTACTTCATCATTGGGAAATGAGACATGGATATTTTTGCTAGTAAGAGAGATGGTGGGTCACTTCCTCTTTCAGTGGGTTTGTGAATGATTGATATGAATACTTGACTAGAATATTTCATTTGTATATCTCGAATGGCTACATTGATATTTAAACAAAACTGAATATACTTCTCAAAGGCCCCCAAAAATCATAAGAGGAAAACCTACCCTCTAGTTTGATATCATAATCTATGTTTGCAAGAATCATGATTGAATCAGGTTGTTCTTTGGCCTATGAATTAGGATTCAAGGAGAATAGGTACCCTGAATTCTTCCTATCACCAGCAGAGATCCATCTTAAATCTGTACCTACCAAGCACCAAGAGGGATCCAATTTTTTGAGGTGTCATTTTTTTCTCTTAAATTTTTTACATGTTTAAAAAAAATTACACCTCAAGAATTTTAATCCCCTATTTTCCATGTGAAGATTCTTTGCAGCTTGAAATTATTTTGTTGATTGAATATATTTTTAGATTGTCCAAATATTATATAATATAAATATATCTAAAAATACATGACTTTTTAGTTTTTAGTTTAGGCCGACATGATTTTTTATAATAATTTTTTTATATATATTATGTTAGGAACATTAGAACACATCTCCCCCATACTGGGTTGTATATCACCTCGATATTCTTAGTGCAAAAATCACACGTTCAAATTGGAGTAACTCTTCATCGTTGCTCAAGTTGAATCCTTGTTCAGGACATTTCCACCATCACCATCGATCCTTTCTTTGGAAACTTCCACCCTTTCTTGACCTATTAATTCATAAGGTATATGATACTGTCTTTAGAATCAAGATATTTTCTTGAGAAAAGGAAACTTGTACACATCCTCCCTAGCACCACTAGTCCACCACCAACCTACATAAGTGTACATCTCCACTAGAGAGAAAAAATATACCTTTGTAATGATTATTTCCTATAAGAGAGTTTGTCTCTCCTTTTGATTCATAGAGTTGAATGGACAAAAACATATATAAAGGGATTCCTTCCCTCAGTGGATATCAATACTGACTGGGTTGTTTCTACGATTGAATGATTTTTCAAGTATGTGTATCACGAGAGTAGTTATTTTGTTGTGTTATTTTATAAGTATATATTTGCTTCTTCTTAGAAAGGAGTGAGGTTTCAATATTGAAGTGATTGAAGATAATAGTTTTGGTATTCATGAACATAATTTTTAGGTTCACTTCATCTTTGATATTTATCGATCTTTATGTTCAACGGACATTGTATAGATTGTATTTCATTTTCATCCAACCTTGATTTTTCTGCTAGAAGTTTTACTACTTGCTAAGTGAAACTTGATTGGTTATAAATGTTCTTCAATTGATATATTTATATTGCTGAGAAAATTTTATGTTTCTAAAATTTCCTCTATATCGTTTCTTGGATTATTTGGGTTAGACATTACTTATTAAAAACAATAGAGTGTAACAATGTAAATTGTGTCACTATATTAAGGAATTTGGTTACATTTCTTTTAATATACAATGAAATTTTCATGTTTACTTGAAAGAAACCATTTATTTTAACATGTCATCATTAAAGGGTTGAGTAAGGCCCGAAGGAATAGCACACCGATAAGATGGTGGGGTGGGGGGTCCATCTACCAGATGTCCATTCTTGATGGCTAGCAGACTCCTTGATTTCAAATGAAATAGAAAGAATTGTATTTTTTAGTTGAATTTTTTTTTATCATACCACAAAGTTAAATAAAACCCAACCCTTCAAATTTGATCCTTGATAGGATGGTAGCTTTCAATCTACTTGTTGTACATGGGAATAAAAAAAGGGTGTTATCCATGGTTTACATAAGCACTGATCAAATTTGAAGGGTGAGTCTTAATTTCAATTGAAAAAGCATATATTCTTCTAACCCTTAAAAAATGAAAGGAAATATAAATAATTGTACTTCAATTAACAAGTATACATGAACTAAACCCTTCCCCCAAAAAATTATTAGCCTTCTAAATTTTTACAAGTTCACAAAATTATTATTATTATGTTTCAACAAAAAAACAAGAAATCATATCTTAAAATGAATAAAAATATAAAATGATAATAAAAAGAAACAATTATAACTTGTTATTGAAAAATGTGTTTATTTTGCACTAATAAAATTTAGTGCAATTTATTTTTTTATTTCCATGTTTTGTTATTCAAATACTATAGATAATACTTTACATATAAAATAAAATTAGAGTTTATAATATATAGATAATTTTAAAATTTTAAACAAATCTATAACATATTTTTTATTATTTTAAAATATTTATAACATATTTTTTTATTTTTATTTTTAATAAAAATTTAATAAATTGGTTAATGCATGCAACTTGGCCCAACAAAAAAAACATACAACTTTTTACTACAATGCATACCATATAATGCGGGTCGAGTCAATTAATCCAATGGCAAGCACCAAGATAATATTGCATTAGTCACCGGGTTAAAGATATGATATATATTTTGTTTCTTAAAGAATTAATTTAATAATAAATTTATACGAAGATATCACTAAAAGTATACTATGTTGTGATAGTAAATTAATTTTTCTACATAATAAGTGGGTTACCCAATTTTAGCATAATGGTAGAATTGCATTATTTATTTACATCATCTCCTCAACAAAGTATCAAAAGTATAATTAAAGTATGCTTAAGTTTTAGTGAGTATGATCATTATGAAAGGTTGTGTGTTTGAAAAAGTGAGAAGGGTAATATTTTTATAAATAATTTTTAAAAAATGCCATTTTTTTCAAGAATGTCTAACTCATGGAAATATAATTGGACGTATATATCGGGGTCAGTATAATGACATATGGTTGAGCTAACCCTTAGGGATAAGAATTCTACTTTACATAGATGGTCCTCATTCCTTGTCATTTATCATGTGTGAGAAATCAAGTTTGTATATTGTTTTGTATTTAGTTGGGTGGTTAAAGTAACATGTCTGGTTTTTGTGGTNTATATATATATATATATATATATATATATATATATATATAGTTTTTAGTTGTATCCTATTAGTTATTTAAACTTCTTTGAATTTTAGGTACCATTTTTTCGGGGGAACTTACACACCACCTTATCCATTTTGTACATGTCATTCAAAGACAACATTAAAAAAAACTTGATAAATGTTTTAGTATTTCATCAACCATCGTAATAAAACTAAATTTCATTGACTTATACTTGATTTTTAGATGTGGATTTGATATAACTTTTTTGAATCTTCAAACTATCAATTAAAATATCATTAACAATCTACCAACTTATTTTGTTGTTGTGCAAGTCTTGGTTTGTCTTTTTTTTTCACTAAGTTACTTGTATTAATTTCTAAGTTCTTTGTGCATATATTTGTTCTAATGCCATGCAATTGACAAAATTATAAATAAGATGGCATGCATATTTCATTAATTTTAAGCTTGAAGTCAAAATGGCTAAACACAATTCTAAGCATAGCAATAATCTAAAACCTTGTTTGTCATATAATTTGGGTTGTAGTTAGATCTCTATATCTCTAATTTAATTTCAATTCCTATGGGTGACTAAACTTAATGGAATTTGGTAAAGAAGACACAAAAGGAGAATGGGAATGCCTGTCGTGGTTTCAAAAGGAGGGAAGTAAATACATTATGACTTGGCCCAAGAAGGAGTTGGAGAAGATGGGAAAAGAAGAGATGTGATTAGACAACATTGAGCTATGAGAAAAGTGAACTCTCTTAACCTTTGAGATTGAGGCTAAGTGAATACTACTCAATAGTGAACTTGTATTCTTAATCAAACTTGAGCTCTAAATTGTAGAAGAGATGTAATCCCCGTGCCTTTCTCTCAAGGTAACAAATATATGAATTGTTTCTATTTTCTCAAATGTGTTGCTCAAATATTGGATAGCTGGGAAAGATGTTATAAATGGTCATGGTCGTAGAGCTACGATTATGTAACATCTTTCTCTAGAACTAAATAAGCTCTTAAGTGAAAATATTAACATATCTTTTGTTTTCATAATGAACTCCTGATCTCAAGGTGTGAAGATCTCACACAGAGAAAAAAATATACTCTAGTATGAATCTCCTAATAAACCAAACATGAAAAAAATGATGTGTTCTAATGAGCTCCATATTAGATAACTTACATATACATTGATTACAAGATAAGACAACTTACATATATTGTGCCTCAAATGACTAATCTTCTCAGCATCGGCGATCAGAACCCCAAGACCAAATGTATTGGTGCTTTCAATTACTAGTTTGTCAGTGATCGAAAGTTCTAGGTACTAAGGATTGGATTTTTAGAGCTAAGCATTACCGTAGTGTCGGCAATTCAAACTGCTAGCCTCGTGATCGATGATCGGATGCTCTAGACACTATCTCATCGGAGTTTTATACCAAAGTACTGCCACTGATATGTGATGATTTGTGTATATTCTTAGTGTTGTGTGTGTGTGTTTGTGTGTGAGTGTACATGTATGTGCACACACATGCGCTCTCTCTCTCTCTCTCTCTCTCTCACACACACACACACACACACACACATTATTCTTTAATTTTGCTTTTAAGATTGATTTTTTCTTCTTGTTATCCTCTAATTTCTCTTTCTATGTATTCTTAAGTTGAGATCAAGTTCTATCATTTTCATTATGTCTTATCAATTTTCTTATAAATTTTTAATTGTTGATTGAATCTTGTCTAAGGGGTTGTCATGAAATTGTAGTGAATCATAATCAAATAATAGTTATTATGTAATGTGTATGATTTTCAAACAATACGCTCATGTTCACAATTAACCTGATCCATGCACAAAGTGTCTACATCAACATTTTTCTTTCTACATCAACATTTTTCTTTCTAGACTCATACTAGAGACTTTAATTGTGTCTTTTTTTTCTTTGTTTGCAAACAATCTCGAGCAATGCAAAAGATTCATAAAACAATCTTTTACTCACCATTAAATCTTCAATCTGTTGTCGAGGACACTGCCACTTGGTGGCTCTTGTGTTTTCTAATATTTTTGAAACTGCAGCAATTCAGACAACTTACATGTAGTAAGCAATATTCCTAAAAATTATCCAAAGCTCAAATTTTCATACATTCTTACTTTTGAGCTAAGGCGATTTCCACTAGGATCTATCCGACCACTGTGAAGATCAAGGATTTACGCGTGATGGGATATGAACATAGTGGGCGATGACAGGTGTGATTAGTGAATCTATGATTGCTCATGGGTGAAGGTAAGCATGGTTTCACATGTGTTGATATTATGATTATGGTGAATCGTGTTTCAAACATAAATGAATAAGATTGATCATTGACTGAGGTTCACATAAAATTACACATGCTTGGGCGCATCATCTATACTCTCAAATTTATATATATATATATTTTTTACCATGGGAATAACAATCTCTCAAGAGTATATCCAACAGCCTGCAAGCTAGATATACCAATAACTTATGACTTAGCAGGGACTGAGACGTCTCGATGGAGTCCCCTACACTGTACAATTTATATTGACAAGCAATTTCAAATGTTGCCCTTCCCAAGAAAGGTTGATATTAACTTAAACCCTTTATAAAAATTAGATTTTAAATTTTTTTTAAGGGAAAGTTTAATTTTGCACTTCTATGACGGGCCAGAGCTCTTTCTTTGGAAGAGCTGGGACGGGTTCAATTTTGAACGCTACCTGCTCTATGTTGCTGTATGTGTCACGTTAAATTTCAATATATCACTTATTTCAATGTAAGATGGCGTATGCATGATGACGGATGCGATGATTATATAATAGCAATAGACTTGCATACTGACACGAGTATACGTAAAATATAATGCCGCGAATATAGCATGGGTACATAGGTAGCAGTATGCAATGTACTTGCTGTACACGGGAAACGAAAAAAGGAGTTGTCTCTACATTAGATTCGACGCTTTACCTAAAGTAGCTGTCTGTAGACTAGATTCATCGATCGATGCTTTACCTTGGTACTTTTTTTATATTTCTAACTCGTCTCTCAATCGGGCCCCACCACTGAAATCAACTCGCGAATCTAATTTAAATAAAAAATGTGGGAGAGTGAGCATGGGTAATGTACTTGGGAAGAAGAAAAAAGTGCTTTAATTTCGAACTCATGTCTCAAAAAAGTGCTTTATATTCGAACTCAGCTCTCCATTGGCCACCAACACCGTCGTGTCTGCCCTATGAAATCAATCAGTTGATTGGTCGGAGACTCCGTGAATTTTGAGCATAAATATGTGATTTTCACTTTTATATTGCCATTTAAATTAATATATTAATTAATAATAGTTTATGAAAAAAATTGTAAAGACAATAATTTGGTCAGCATGGAACGGAGACACAATATCTCTTCAACCTCCATTAGTTAATCCGAAGCAACACTTGTCGAATTGTTAAAGTCAAGGAGATGAGGAATCTTTTGAGACTGCGTCTTTATAGGAAAAACGTCTTTGACGTAATTAATTAATAATAGTTTATTATGGCATTGTTAAGAAAGCAATGTTTTGTATTTTTTGGTCAACTTGATGAAGGTAGAGCATGAGATCTTTACTTAATGATACCATGTCATAGCGTGTTTGTTCATGAAATATTAAAGAATACCCCTAATTTCACTATATATTGATAATTACTTACAAAAATCATTTTGTTAAATCCCCTATCAATACATATTTCCAATTAAAAAACCCCTATTTTTACAATATATTCCTTATTTTTGCCAGAAACCCCTTTTTATACCCCCAATGCCTATAAACTCCCCAACCCTATTGTCCGCCCCCTAATACTTACAATATATTGACCTTATTTTTCATAATTAAAAACCCCTATTTATGAATGAACATGATAAGATATTGCTCAACAAGGTGAATCCCCTGTGAGGTAGAGTTCCACTAGATCTAGAACTCTACTCGATTTTTCGAGCATTCAGGTCAGTTTAAAATGTGTCAAAACCTCCAAGGGTAGAGTTCCACTATGGAACTCGACCATCATACCCTTGGAACTATGTCCTTGAAATTGTCAGCGAAATCATTGAGAAACTATGCCTAAAAAAATACCGAAAAAGATGCAAAGTGTTATGATTTTAGACAATTCCGGTTATTAATTCTTAATTTTATGGATAAGTTTTACTTTTAATGGATAACTTTTGTATAGATTATGAGTGTTTTAAAATAACACGTTGTTTTGATATCTTTGGTATACATAAATTTTATAAGCAAAGTTATGGTAAAGTTAATGTAATGCTTAAATATATTTATAATTTTAAACTTTTAACAATTAACAAAATATTATTATATTTATAAAAATCTAGTTAAATGCTTTAATTTTATGATAGTAATATTAATTAAAATTTAGTTGTCAAGATAAGAGCCCAACTTTAATTAAAATAGTTAATGCATACCATATAGTTTAACTTTTAATAATATAAGAATAAAAATAAAATAATTTTTTATTTTTAATAATTAATATAAGAATAAAATAAAAATAATTCATAATCACATGAATAATTATAAACTCAAATACATATTAAAAACAAATTCACATAGTAACACATCATAGATACATAAAAACACAAAAGACATTTTAAACAATAATATATCTAAAAGTTATTGGTAAATTATCATCACAAAAAAAATTGTACTATGTTTAATTTCTAAAGCATTAAAAAAAATCACCTTAAATCTATCTTCCTTATTTGAACTCTATACGAACCCTACAGTGCAAAATCTCTTCACCTGGAGAACAATCATAAACTTCTCCTTTTTATACCTGCCTCAGCAGGTATATAGTAATCGGTTGCTAGTCAACCACCTTTGACCTTCTATTAGTTTGCTGCCACCAAAAAATCAAAATCAGTTTTCCAAAGTTAAACTTTACAGCTTGAAAAAAAATATTTTAAATTTTAATAAAAATATTTGAATTTGCTATTTTGTAAACTTCTGATCGGCCATCAGAAGTGATGTCATTCTTGGAGTTTGGTATCTGGTTTTCACTTGACACATGGCAATGATGACATCAACATTTATTTTATTTTATTATTATGTTATTTATAATTCAAAGACTGAATTTGAACGTTCAGCTTACACCATGGTGGAATACAAATGGACGCAAGTTGGCCACGTCTTACACCATGGTGGAATACAAATGGACGCAAGTTGGCCACGTTACAGAAACTGGATGCTGGATACTGTATTTAAGAAGCGAGATGCGCGACCATTTTTCACTATCTGTGTGATAGCTTGAAGAGAGGTTCAATCGAGATACGAAGAAGAATTTAATTATTGCAGTAACGGGAAAGTCAGAGATCGATATGGAACTCAAGCATGCAGATTGCACTGATAAGCCATTTGATTTGGCAGAGAATCTCAACTTTAATTACATAAAGTTGGGATACTCTGATCTGCTATCTAGGGCATCAGTGTTCTGGTTACCCATGCTGGCAGCTGGTGCACTTGTATTTGTCATCGACCAGCTCTATTTTTGGAGAACTAGTGATCATATGGCCATGATCGTATGGCTTCTCTGGTTAACTTGTGGTTTAGGGACCCTTTTTATTTACTATTTTCGTCTGTCAAAGCAAATATACATGCTGGATCTGTCCTGTTACAAAGCGCCTCAGAAATGGAGAGTTTCGTTCGATCATTTCATAGAACATGCTGTGATTTCACAGAAATTCACAGCAAAAAGTGTGGAGTTTCAGAAAAGGATTCTTGAAAGAGCTGCTGTGAGCGAATTTGTTGCTATTCCTCCGGCTCTGCATTACTTGCCGCCGAGGTTGACACATGAGACTTCTCATCAAGAAGCATAGATCGTCATGTTTGGCTGTGTTCAAGATCTGCTGGACAAAATTGGCATTGCTGTTAATGAAATTGGTATTCTTGTTGTGAATTGCAGTGTTTTTAACCCTATTCCATTGCTTTCGTCGATGATTGTTAATAAATTTGGGTTTCGTAGCGATATCAAGACTTATAATGTCGGCGGAATGGGATGCAGTGCTAACCTAATTTCGCTGGATCTGGCGGCGGGTTGCCTTCGTGCTACCAACAGAGGCACTTATGCAATTGTTCTAAGCACAGAGAATATTATAGAAAATTGGTATTTCGGAAACTGAACCGATGTTGGTTTGCAATATTTTGTTCAGAATAGGCTGCGGGGCTGTGCTTCTGTCGAACAAAAGAAGCGATCGCCATCGTGCTAAATATAGATTGCTTCATGTCGTTAGAACGCACAGAGCAGGCGTGAGTGACATGGCCTATCATGCTGCTTTTCAAGAAGAGGATCCGACTGGAACAGTCAGGGTGAATCTCAGCAAACACATTATGGAAATTGCTGCGGAGGCTCTCAAGGAAAACATGCAACAATTGGGTCCTCTGGTTCTTCTCTACTATGAACAGATTCTTTATCTTTCCAGCAAGTTCTTGGTCAGAAAGATCTTCCTGAAGGGTAAAGCGAAAGAATATGTGCCCGATTTTAAGCGAGTGTTTAATCATATGTGCATCCATTCCGGTGGCAAAGCAGTGATTCGTGCAGTGGAGAAAGGACTGAATCTGCCTCCTGAGACCGTAGAACCATCGAAAATGACTCTGTACAGATTTGGAAATACTTCTTCTTCATCCACATGGTATCAATTCCAGTATTTGGAGTCCAAAGGTCGTATGAAAAAAGGGTAGAAGATCTGGCAGATTTGTCTCGGCAGTGGCTTCAAATGCAACAGCGCAGCGTGGATCGTCAACAAAGACATTGCACCCCCTCGTGACAATGGGTGGTTTGACTGCATCTTTGATTATCCCGTGCAGATCCCTGAAATTCGACGCCTTTCATGACAAATTACAAGTTAGTTGTGCAGCGGCGTCATATCCATACTAGTAACTTTCGTGGCAAGTTGTTGTAATGGCCAATGGCCATATCCATATTAGTAATATTGTTGTGAAGTAGTGATTGCCAGTTCAATAACACATATAAAGCAACGTTAATGTGATGTAATTTTAGGTACAATGGTATCTCAGAATTTGTTGATTAGTCTGAAATTCTACACAGCCATAAAGGATTTTAGTAACTAAAAAGAATTTTTTTAATTTTATGGGCATCCATGTTCCATGGTAAAGAAAACAATAGTTTTCTCCATAACCTAGTTGTTTAGAATTGTTAGAATGAGTAAATCCCTTTCTAAGAATTACATATTCCAAAAAGTAGGGATGCTATGTAAATCCAAAAAGTATGGATGCTATCTAAATCCAAAATTTTCATATAAATTGGCAATTCCTTAATTTTTAAAGCCATTGAAATTCATGTAGATGACTAAATAAATATGCATCAAATTCAATTAAAACAATGATTTCATTTCAAATTCCATTCATAAGAAAAGCTAAAACTTAATTACATATTTATAAACATAAATTTAAAAAGTATTTTTTCATTATGTTGATCCAAAAAATTAGTTTCATCTAAGAATTTTTCACGGAAATATTCACTACATCCCCAACCAAATTTATGAGGCCACTAAGAAAAGGCAACTGGAAGAACCGACCATGTTTTTTATCTTATGAAATGAATTGGTAGATAATAACTTGGCTATAAGGCACCG
>LPNX010221247.1:116553-268654 GCA_001517045.1 Pseudotsuga menziesii | reverse complement strand
GCATTCAACATTGTTAATGTTATTCAATATCCATTTCTTAAGTAACATTTATTAAACTATTTTTAAGAGCCAAGTACTAGGCATCTATGTTGCTTATCTCAATTATTAGTAGTGACAAAAGCTCTCCTATTCACAAAGACAAGTAAACTCATTTTGGATCTTTAATTTCAAGGATTTACTTAATAACTAATTAATTGATATACACATAGAAATATAAACAATGACAGTTACAAGAAGTAACAAGTAATGCAACAACCTATAAACAACAAGCAATCTCACATAGAAATATAAGTACCATGGCAACAAGTAATACATTGTTTCAAGTTTGAATGTTTCATAATTTCTTTAACTTTTAGCTTTAAACTATATACAATATCACAATAAAATATTTCTAAGAGGAAGGTATAAGCAGCCTTGCTGCTATTTCACTTGTTAAAAGTTATTTTAAACTCAATATTTTATCGCATACCATAATGCTTCCGATTAAAATCAGCTTCTCGATTATGTCTATATTTAATATTTTATTCCATACCATAATGCTTCCAATAAAAATCAGCTTCTCAAACCCAATTATGTCTTTACTTATTTAAAACGAAAGTACATAGATAACCTCATGTCTAGTTCGTTAAATGGCCTTTTCATAGCCTACTCACTAAAATGTACACCCATAATGTTTTAGGTTTTTTCCAGATGGAAAGACCCATGGGAAACTTTGCAATACTTCCCCACATTAATGGATGGTAGAGGCGGTAAACCGTTGGCCATCCTCGTAGAAGGCCTAACCCCAAAGGACTCAAGGCTTGAACCCATAACCTCTCCCCGAACTGAAAGAATGTGCGCACGTCTTACCAATTGAACTAACCCTTGGTTGTGATTGATCGTTGGCTTTGTTTACTAATAATCTTCACTTAAGAATAAAAACGCATTATGTTGAAGTGGAAAAAACATTCTATTTCTATGGTCTCATGCTCTAAATCGGAGTGGCTTATATTTCTTTTGTATGGAATCGCAGCACAACCTTTCTTTATTGAATTATATTGTTTTGGTTTTATCGATATTTTAGGGACAAAATTTTAGCTTTTTCTTGGACATTTTTGAAAAAAAAAATCTGTTTTTTATAAATATTATTTACCTAAATATTATGAGATGATTTTTTTTATTCTTAAAATAGCTAAAATTGTCTAGAAACCATATAGAATCAAAATTTGAATATTTTGCAAAGTTAAAAATCAGTAAGATTCATCAAAGTTTCACACTTTGAGAATATTATAGATTCTTAAATTTTTCCTTGATATTATATTGTTATGGGTTACATACTTTTTAGAAAGTATGTAACACATAACAACATAATATTCAAATGACCCATAACAACATAGTAATATTCGTAAATACAATGATAAAAAAAAAGCTACTAAAAAT
Source organism: Pseudotsuga menziesii (assembly GCA_001517045.1). NCBI lineage: Eukaryota > Viridiplantae > Streptophyta > Pinopsida > Pinales > Pinaceae > Pseudotsuga > Pseudotsuga menziesii. Next base: position 267,235 of record LPNX010221247.1, on the reverse strand, counting down.
TCCATCCAAAACTACTTGTACAAATTTGCTTGCACCCATAATTGTCTCATGGGAAACAAATGGAAGATGAACTGAGGATTATAAGTGAGTTATAATCCCGATTTTCCAAATTATGCATGATAATGTCTTCACAGTCGATGAGAAGAAATGTCCAACCTGATGGTCCTTTTACAAACCGACCCTTTGAAAAATTAGTATATAAGCTAGATGTTAATCACCCTTTTAAGTAAAGTATGGTGACATGTTTTTTTTAATTCATATGCAAGCCAAAGAAAATCACTTATCATATAAACAAAGCCATAGTACAACTTTTTTAATGAGAAAAGTTGGTCAAAGTCGCATTGCTCTCTAACGAAGTATTATATAACAAGTGATGTGTGGTAGAAGATACCTGCCGAGGTTGATAAGTAGAATTGCCATGTTTTTTTATCTAATTCCAAATCATTTTTCCAGTGATGAACTATGCAAAGAAAATGAAAATTGCACAAAAGACACCAACAACGTATCGTGCCGCAAAACTCACTCCCAGTTGTAGATATTTGCTACATTTGTCCTTAGGGATGGGGACTGCATGCTTGTAGATCAACTCTACTATGGTTTCAATGGATGAAAACTTCATCATCATGATGTATGCAACAATACACGACACCACTAGTAGTCACAAAAATACAATTGTTATTACTTAGAGTCATAAAATGCAGTTGCCACTGAAGTAATGTACAAATGAACACTTAATAGTGTTTAGTAGTATTGAATATAAAGACTCTAGTTATTAGTTTTCCAAATTGTTTGCATTCTGTCGTGTTTATAGTTATTAGCTACCACTAACACTCGTTGAAGCCATGCACCATTGCAAAGCAAAACATGGACGCATACCACAATATTTTTAGATTGAAATTTAATAACCTATTATAGTGCAATGGTACTATAGACATGACCCAAGGGGATACTTGGTAGTACAAATCTGAGGAAAAGAAATTCAATATCATCTATAGAAAAGAGACAAGTTTAGTTGGGATGAACAATCATGGGGAAACAGGTAACACCATTTCTCTGCTTAATTTTATCTTTATTATGAATCAAGGGGCAACATGTAACACCATTGATCTCTATTAAGCATTTGGGATGCTTCTTTCTTTTCCCTGGGCGCTACTCCTGTGTAACGTGGATGGTGCAAAAACTTGGGATATGAATTGTTTTTGCTGGCCAGGTAATAACAAATTCATTTTGTCTCAACTTTCTCCCTCCAATTGCTCTTCTTCCCCTTCCATCAACACTGTTGCATCTTCATTTCCAATTGTCTCGACCACCCCACTGAACAAATTGTTTCCATTGCACAAAACGTCAAAACAGCCAAGGGATTTAGATGATTTTAGTGTACGTTGAAAGGCCTTGGAAGGGGGTTGTGTATTTGCATGGAGTACCTTCCAACAATAATAAAAGATGGATTCTATAGCCAAAAGGATATTCGACAAATCCTAAAATATAATGCTTTCAAGTTTCAAACAATTAATATACATAGAATAAATACATACCAGCATAGTTTCCAATCATTTATTTGGTGGCATTTGCATTGGGGCCAATAACATCCATGGAGGGAACTTCCTTGGAAGATAATGGAAATGAACCATCATTCTTTAGCAACAGTATCTCCTTCCTGGAAGCCTCCAGATCTAGTTGTTGATGCTTGCCTATGCACACATCCTTTGGTATTAGGTTTCCATATGGTTGCTTGAAAGTATCCCCATCAAATCAAATAAGTCTCATCAGCACTATGAAGATGGTGAAATATCGATTGCTACAGGTGCTGCAATTAAAGGTATAGGTCAACTTGCGAAATTATCCACCATAATTAAGTTCAATACATGGGTTAGCAAATCGAATCATGCCCAGTTGCAAGCTGCAGGTTCTATGAGCATACAAAGGTGAGCCATCACTCCAAAATATGGGGACCTTGGTCTCATTAATGGCTGTAAGTAAATATATATTGATAGCATCTTATTAAGGCCTAGAAAATACTAGGTATCGACAGTAAGGATTCTCCCCAATAACCGCTCCCAATTAGTTTGCTTATTGTTTGGTATGGGGAATCCGTCCAGGCTACCGTAGAGTTAAGTAACGGTTTGAATCTGTTTTATCGGTTGTGGCCCGATCCAGTGTTTATGTGTATTTTATTTTATGTTTTATAATGATATGCAAGTGCCTAAATTTAAATGCAATTGGATTAGGAAGCAAAGGGTTCACAATGTGGTGCGTAGGTTCTTACCTCCCTTCGTCTCTCCTTTGTTCCTGAATCATAGAAATCAAATAACAGCTGAACTAACCTATCTAAAACTAACTAACCTATCCCTAGGGAATGAATTATTATTTATGTGAGTAATGTACTATATGATATGCATAAAGAATATTACAGGTAGCTAATATATTTCAAAACACACGAATACAGTAGAAAGATAAACAGAGAGATAGCTCAGTGTTGATTAAAACATTCATTACTCAATTTGTTGCATAAGCTTCATCAAATAACAAGAAATAATTCATAACATAGAAGTAATTCACAAGCATGCATTTGAAACTTGAAGAGCTCCTTCTCCAGTAGAAAGAAAATCAGTCATTCTTTATTATAAAAAGAAATAGTTCTTCTTACACAAAGCCTTTCACATAAGAGAGCATGGAAAAGTCCTCTCTCATTCGATTTTACCTATACTTATACAATTCCAAATGACTTTTGACCTCCTTGCCCTTTGGGCTTCCTCCACAATTCGGTTACAAAAAAGGATTTGTCATCTAGTGTACTTGCTAATTAAGACAAAAATACAAATATTACAAAATAGGTTTCCCAAGAGTTAATGACACAAAACACTTTATGTGGACTTTGCTAACTCATCAATAAACTGCTTCCATGCCATAGCATCTGTAACTATCTCCTCAAAGTCTGATGGCTCCAAAAATCTGACAGTAACTTCATGATTGGCAGCCTAAGCCTTTATGTTATCCATTCTAGCGGGAAGGAATATAAGCTGATCTTCCAATCAATAGTTGTTTACTGCTGCTTGAGCAATTACACTTTTTAGCACCTGGTCGTCAAATATTTTAATCAGGTGTATGCCCAACTCATCTTCCTGCAATCTATCTTGCAATTGTTTCAAATGTTCTTCATGTGCAAGAAGTTCATCTAACCTTTTATTTGATGATGTTTGGTACCTGTTGTGAGGTTCAAGTACCTTGTCACAAAACTCCATGCACAGTTCCTTATTTTCCTTGACTGCCTCTACCAACTTGTCAACAACTTTATTACCAAAACCTATCAATTTGTATTCAAGTTCCATTCTCTCTGAATATTTGACTGGTGCATTTGCTGGGGGATCCTTGGTTGTTTCCAACCATGCTAATATTCCTTGAATGATTTCCATGTCATTCTAAGTCTTTTCTTTAAATCGAGAAGCTACGACTGAGATTTCTTCCAATTGAGCTTCCATTTTCCTAACCTTCAAAACCTCCTTTACAATCTGGACCTGCATATGATATATTTTTCTCCTGAGCATAAGAGAATGTGTTGTCAAAGGTGCTAGGTCTATTATTTTTTCTTTAGCTACTTTCAACAACACCTCTAACGAGCTCTTTTGAGCCTCTAGTGCTACCACTTGGGCTTCATATTGTCTTTCCTTCTGCTCAACTGTAGACTTCTGTGTTTCCAACTCTGAAATTTTATTTTCCAACTCCCCTTTTTCCTTAACCAGGCCCATATTGGTCTGCTTCAAAGTGTCCCATTCTTCTCCCATATTTTGCTAGTCTTGCTCCAACTTTACATAGTCTGAGAGAGTATATTCATATTTCCTCTTGGATTCTCTGCAACCTCTTTCCTCTTTCTTCAACACTGCTTTCATTTCAACCATTTTTCCCTTATGGCCTCCTGTAAGTATGGTGCCTAAAGTAGATGGGGGGGATTTAGGGTTATCTTAGGAAAGAATCTGCCCTTGGTCTTCACCACCTCGATCTTCTTCATTCTTCTTCATTTTTCTTACTTTGTTCCTCGATGAAGTATTCTAGGTCTTGTCCTTCTAGTCCTAGATTCAAGGCTTCCCAAGCTATGGCCTTTTCTATCTCAATAATCTTACCTTGGATGGATTCTTATTTCTTTCTCTTCTCTTCGTTGGCAAATTCTTCTTCTTCTCATTGTTTTTCCTTAGCTAAGATCTTCTTTGCTCTTACTGCCAATCTACGAGCACTCTTTTCCTTGGCCTTCTTTGCAGCTTCTTCCTCTTACTCGTTCAGCTTTGGATTGTTGTTGCCACTCCCCTTAACTCCAAAGGTCTTCTTTTTCAAACACTTGCTCAAAGAAGCCATGCTATACACATTTCTATATACTTGTTACTCCTTGTCTACATAGTCTTTATATTCAAAATTCACCTTATGAGCTTCCTTATGAGCTGCCACCTTACCTTGGGAATCATTTTGATGAAATCTCTTTTCTCTGAAATGGAAATTCTCTAATTCCTTGACGAATTCCAGATCTCCCTTAACCTTGGAGAACTTGTAGCTTCCCACATAGAACGGTACTGATGGGAACACGACCTTCTTCAAATCAAACAAATAATTTCCAAAACCATCTAGAAAAACTTGTCTAATCGCTTCCTTGTGCACTATGTAATCAGTTGTGTATCTGGGAAGAAATGAGGGGGATTTGGTTCCCCCATACATCCTTAGGTATGTACCTTCTTGGGAGCAGAATTAATCCCCATATTCCTTGATGGATTCTAGAGATCCCTTAGACAAGCATGGAAACTCTTCCAGGAAAATCAGCTGATACAGGGGTCTCAGAAATTTGTCACATATCAACAGGTAATGATTATGATACTTATGAGCCCCCAGTATCTAGTATGTTGTGTATATAGGGGCTCTTCCCCCTTTCCACACATAGTTGAGCTTCTCGAACCTGTGATGGCAGAGTATGTAGTCTATTAGAAAAGAAGAAATGTAAAATTGTGATTTGATTTGTTGCAAGCCTTCCTGAGCTGCTTTGATGCATTTGGCCAAGTTCCTGGACACTATATCTGCCAAATTAAAAATTATTCCTTCCATGGATACGTAGTACATAAGTGGGAGCCAACCAAAATTATAAACTTTCCCATTAGCTCTACCGTAGAGTCTACTCAACATCAGTGTTATTATTCTGAAAGGAGTTTGAAGATGAGAATTCCCATACTCTCCAGATTGTTTGTATCGAAATTTCTTTCCCTCAACCACCATCATCTTTGTTTTGGTTGTATAATCAAGCTATAGGATTTTAACCCATTATGTTGTCACACTGGTTTCCTTTTCTGGTAAGCAATAAGTTGCTACTAAAAATGATGGTGTGAAGGATGAAAATGGTTTTCTCTACATCATTCATAATCATCATTGTGGCATCTACTCTTGGCAAGATCCACCCAATGACTTCTGCACATGGGAGAATTTCAGGTCTTGTAGCCACCTTAGTTCTCCCAGATCGCCATATATTTTCATACATGACCAAGTCTTCTAACACTGCCTCTGGGATCTTCTTTTCCTTCAGCATGTGGAACATCTAACTCCACTGGAAATCAGGTTCAACTCTATTTATGACCTTCATATCTTCATAGATGATTTATACCGTTTTCACGGGTGTGGCTTTGACCATTTTTGAATCTAAATCTCATTCAACAATCTCAGGCTTCTTCTTCCCTTTCTTTGTCATGGTATCTGAGGTGAGTTGTACTTGTGACATAATAGAGTTGTCTTAGCATTTGCATTGTAAAATAATGACTTTATTTTGAATGAAAGCATGAAAGTAGAATGAATTGGCATATATCAATAAATAAATAAACTTCATTCTATCTTACTCTATCATTTTCATCCATTGGGGTAGGCCGTAAAAGACGCGGGTCAGGGTTACAGTCGACACAACAATCGCTGGACATGTGATAGCTTCACCCTCTTCACTTTTAGAAGGAAAACCCCAAACTTGGCAATACCCCCTACCGCAGGTGCAATAAAAACTTCAAGCTTACACCGACGATGCCTTAGGGTAAAAGACCCAAACCCACTATCCCTTGGCCGGAACAAATAAACCCAAAACCTTTAGGATCTGTGTAAAACAAAAAAAACGTGGCCTTCACCAATGCCCGAGAGTGGGATGTACACTAGTTCCATGTTGGCGTGAAGCTTGGCTCTCTAAAAATCCATCATTTACCTAACAGACTGAGGCGAAATGCCTCTGGATTCACTGATGATGCTTTGCAGCAGGTAGTGACTAGGGAAAACTAAAGATGAAAGGCGAAGCCTAAGGAGATATACGGGAAAAAACCCTTTTTAACCCAAGCAATAAAAAAAACCTAACCTAACCCTGCGCAGTCATATCAATGGTCTACAAAACCATGACTTAATCCAAACAACCAATTGAAAAGGAGAAACTAAAACCTACCTGTAAGGCCAAAGGCTCGACACGCGGCTGAAAGAACTCAGTGAGGACGGGCCACGTGAGCTCCACAGATGATTTTTATACCAGTCGCACGAAGGCTCGAATGAGATTATCGCTCACCAAATCCTCACTCTCTCCATAAAAATAAAATGGTAAAAACCTTTCAACTAGTGAATAAACTGGCTGTCTAGGTTAAAACCTTTACATACATTCATGTGAGAAAAATGTTGTTGGTGCCAAGGCTTTGGGTTGGAGGACATAATTTAATATGCAAACATCCCCGACACAGTAGCTCGATCTATCCAATTCACCTGCAACTACCGGCTCACAACTCAACAATTTACCTGCAACCTCCTTTGTGGTTCGACAGTTGAAGCCACGTCGGTGAGACAAAATGGATGCCAGCCGTCGTAGTGGCTCCGAGGTTAAAAATCCTTCTCCACACTGGGCCTCACAAGGATCAGGCCTTTGCCAAAAATATCCTCCGTCGTAGCAGCAGTACCAATGGAAAAACCCCCATAATATCGGGTCTTAGAAAATGGAGAATAAATTTGCAACACGCTTGTAAGCACTCCTGTCATTGTGGCCAGGACCATGGAAACCTTCCATTGCAGCAGCTTACAATTAAGGTAGAATTCGTTGTAGCAGCCAACCAAAAATTAAGAGCCTGCCATTGTGGCTCCTGAGGTTATACTAAAAGATGAATCATGAAGTCTACCGCCATAGCAGGCATAACTCAAAAAAGCTTCTGTTGTAGCGGGGTGGGAAAACATTAACTTTCCCGCTGCAACGACTTGCAATTGAGAATTTACCTGATGTGGTGGCTCGAACCAAAAGAGTGCACCCTCTGTAGCGGCTTAAAAATGAAGAGTCACCCGCTGTAGTGGCTCGGAAATGAAAAAGTATCCGTTGTAGTGACTCCAAGTTGGAAAACCATCCGTTGTGGCGGATCAAAAACCACTTTCTGCCTAATGAAATAAAAGAGAGTTTTGGAACTTTTCCAAGATTTGAAGAAACCATAAAGGCTAAAACTCAAAATCAAAGTGCCTAAGAGGTAAAATAAGACTTTCAAGGGGTCCTAAAAAATGTAAAAAAAATTGGGGATAGTTGTAGCAACAACAATTGGTGATTGGCTGGTGAACACAGATCTCTGGAAAACTGACTTTTAAAATCAAAAGCTGCCTTATGGTACTCTGTTTAAATCAACTTTTCCCAAACTTCAAGATTTATTTAAGATGTCTAGACTTTTTAGAACTGCAAGATTAAGAACTTTAACATTGATTATGGTCCACTAAGATAGGGTAACCAAGATTCTAAATTCCTGATAACCCTTCTGAGACCAATATATGAGGTTCATTTATTTTTTCCTTTGGATTGCTTCTAGCTCAAACACCATAAGATCGTAACAGAGTGTGGACAGACATATTAGTTTGTTCCTCATTCCCATTCCTTTTGCATTATTTTGATGCTTTCTAGGATTTTTTCCTTTTGAGTCTTCCCTAATTGCTTCTCTTATTTGAAGCTTGGCTTAGGTTCTTCCATCCACAGTGTCCTTTTGTGTGAGAGATAGTTTTCTTTCAGCTCACGGACAGAGAAGAACCTTCGAGCAATTTTATCTAATATTGATTTAATTCAATATGTTTTTGATGTATGCTTTCTTTCCGGAAGTTTTGACTCTTTAGCTTTTTGGCTTTTATTTGTGGCATGGGATCATTTAAATACTATACATTTTTCCAATCTGCTTCCTCTCCGTGGATTCTTTGTTGTCTGCCTTGTATGACATATTTTAATGTGTAGTGAATGGAGCCCCATAATAGTATTCTATACTCTTTTAACCTTAGTTATTTGATGGGTTTTAAAACAGGACTTCAATGTGTTCATAACCTCTCATCCAATAGTTTATCAACTTAAATAAATTGAGTGATGATACATGCATATTTAATAATAAGCTTTTAAATCAAAATATTGTAGATTTCCCAAAATTGCAATGCTCCCCAAATGTCCAAAGGTTGTGTTGGTTTATTTGAAAGAACTGAAAAAATAAAAAAAAATAAACAGACTGAAGTAAATCAAACTATAAGAAAATCAATGCAAATAAAGAAAACTAACTACAAAGAAAATAAGAAAATCAAAAGATTTATTTATATACAGAAAAGAAAATCGAGCTCATTAAGAAAAATAAGGTTTGAGAACTAAACCATTTACTGGCAGGTTCTCTTCCCATACCTGCAAATCCTATAACTTGTAAGTCGAGGGGCCTAACTTTTCTGCAATCTGGAAAGGGCCTATCCATAAATGTTGAAACTTAGTGTGCTTACCCTTTTCATCATGTGGGTGATCCCACTTCAGAACCAAAGCACCTACTTCAAACTCCTTCTTCCCGAACTTATGCTTGTCAAACCATCTTTTAACAATTTCTTATTGATGCTTAAATCTTTCCTTGGACTTGGATATAGATTCTTCTAATTTCAACAGAGTGGTGATTCGGGCTTGTAAGACTTCACTATTTGATCCTCTAGACGCTTGGGCTAGTTGAGATGAAGACAAAAAAATATTAGGAGGTAGGATGGCTTCTTTCCCATAGACTAAGGTGTAGGGTGACACACCTAAGGATTTCTTGGGTGTGACTCAATCAGCCTAGAGTGCATTAGGAAGAGCTATGTGACAACTTCTTTGATTCTCTATGACTATTTTCTGTAGGATTCTAATGATATTTTTGTTAGTAGATTCAGCTAACCCATTACCTTGTGGATAATAGTTAGCAGAATAATGCAATTTAATCCCTTTCTCATTTGCAAATGTAGTTAGTCTAATAGATGACAAATAAGATGCATTATAAAAAACCAGGGAAATTGGAACCCCAAACCTGGTCATGATGTGATCTTGCAGAAAATACATAACTACATCTTCATTTGCTTTTCATAATGAGATAGCTTCTACCCATCTGGTGAGGTAGTATGTTTCCGTGAGGATATATTTGTGCTGTAATGAGGAATTTGGATTAATATCTCCAATAATATCAATCCCCCATTGCTCGAATGGTTCAGAAATAATAACTTGTTTTAATGGCCCGGCTACTTTCGCTTGTCTCCCACCACTGCTTTGGCAAGTATCACACTTTCTGACATAGGCGTGGGCATATTTGAAAAATGTTGGCCAATACTATCCAGCTCTTAGAATCTTATGGGATGTGGTATCTCTTGAGAAATGACCTCCAACAAGGCCATCATGTAATTCTTTAACTACTTTGGCTGCATCCTTGCATTTTAAACATATGAGGAAAACTCCATTATAATTTTTTTTTGAATAGCACTCCGGCAATTATTTGATAAGATGTGGAATTTAAGCGCAAGGCCTTTCTTTGCTTGGATTTCCACTGTTTGGGAAAATAACCTTGTTGAATATAGTGAACTAAGTCTCGACACCAAGATTCTGGGGTTGTAAATATGGGACATACATCAATCATGTGCATATCTGTCTCATTATCACATTCATTCTCTTCATTATCCTGGCTTTCATCTATTAATTTGAACAGCCCCTGTCCCTTGACTATAGTTGTTGGCTTAAAATCCAAGTCATACTCTTGCAAGGCTGTAAACCAATTCCCTATTCGTTCTCCTAACTCTTTTTGTCTAAAAATATTTCGGACTGCCGGGTGTGGTACAATAACCTTGGTTCTGTTCTTTAGTATATATGCCCTGAATTGTTTTACCGCTTTGAACACTGCATAGGCTTGCTTATCAACACCGAGATATTTCAACTTAGCACCTTGTAGTCCAGTGCTCATGAATGATATGGGGTACTCATCTCCCCCTTCTTCTGTCTACGTAAGCACTACTACTAATGAGTTGTTTGAAGCAAAAGTGTATAAGATAAAATATTTCTTGAAATCTGAACTTTTGAGAGAGGGTGCACGGGCTATCATTGATTTAATCTTGTCGAATGCACCTTTCTCTAAGTCGGTCCATTTAAATTGCACACTTTTCTTAACCATTTGTTGCAAAGGTTTGACTATCTGAGCAAAATCGGGCACAAACCTTCGCACAAATTTTATGGTCCCCATAAAAGATTGCATTCCTTTCTTATTGTGGGGCAAAGGGATCTATTCTATTGCTTTAATACTTTCTAGGTCTATTGAGATCACTTTCTTAAAAATTATATGATCCAAAAGCTTCCTATCCAATACAACAAACACACATTTCTTTGGATTTAAAGAAATACCATATTTCCGACAACGTTCGAAAATTTGTTTTAAATGAAACATGTGTTATTCTCTTTTCTTGAAATAAACTGTAACATTGTCCAAATATACTACCACGCTTCGACTAATCAGCCCATAGAAAGCTATATCCATGTCCCTTTTGGAAGGTTGCTCCATCATTGATAAGTCCAAAGGGCATCCTTCTATATGCAAAAGTTCCCCACTTAGTTCTAAATGTAGTCTTTAATTTGTCTTGTTCTGCTATTAATACTTGGTTGTAACCCAAGAAACCATCTAGCAGATAAAATAGTTCCGATCTTGAGACCATCTACAGTATTTGTTCCATGGGCAGGATTGGGTAGTTATCTTTATCGGAGGCACGATTCAAGTTTCTAAAACCCACATGGAGTCTAATCTCACCAAACTTCTTTTTGATTGGTACTAGGTTTGAAACCCATTTTGAATGTCTGACTTTAAAGATAATTCTTGCATCCAGTAGCTTCTTCACTTCGCTTTGAATCAGAGGTTTCAGTTTCAGATGCATTTTTCTTAAAGGCTACTGATATGGCTCGACCCCTGCTTTGATTGGAACAACATGCTGCATAATCTTGGTACCATATATTTTCATATCTTCATATGTCCATGCGAAAACATCTTTGTATTGTTTGAACAAGTTAATGAATTTGTGTCTTTCTCTAGGTGGGCAACACTTTCCCAACTTTACATATTTAGGCTTGGCTTATGTCCCCAAATTTATTAGCTCAAATTGCATAGACGAGCTATGCATTTTAACATTAGCTAGCCTTCTAAACTTGTTATTGAAATCGAACATTCCTTCTATTGTTCTAACTCCTTAAGTTATAAAGTTTCCGCTTTGAAGGTTTGCTTGGTGTTCTTCTTCATCAATCACTGCTCCCTTGAAACTCTCATCATTTGTCAAAAATTCTAGGATCTGCGGGTCGTCATTGAATACTCTTATATTCATGATATTATCTGGTATAGCAGGCCTGGAAAGTAATTCAATAGAACATCGATTATTAGTTGGAACAAGCCTGGCGGTTGATGTAGCTAATAAATCAGCCGCTGCATTTTTTAGCCTAGGAATCGAAAATATATTAAATGCATTGAAATTCATTAACAAATCGCGGACTTCACTTTGGTAACCCTTTAGATGTGGAGATAAACAATGGATGTCATTTCATACTTGTTTGACATTAATTTCAGAATCTCCATAGACTTTTAAATTCTTAACCTTGAATTCAATTGCCTTTTTTAATCCTTGTATTAATGCTTCGTATTCAGCTGTATTATTTATGCATTAAAATTCTAATATGCATGAAAGAAAATGTTTATTATTTTCTGGATCCATTAGGATACATCCAACTCCTAATCCATCCTGTGTTTTTGAACCATCAAAGTACAAAACCCAAAACTTATCTATTACATCTATTGAACTATTTCTACTTTCTACATCTGAAGCTAGACTAACTATGTTACAATCAACATTATCAGCTCGCGAAAAACGAAGGAGATCGGGCTTATATTTAATCCATTAACAGCTTCTTCAGCTTGGTAATTTCCCAGTTCTAGCTCAATGAGATAATTTCCCAACACAGGGTGCAGAAAATTCACCGGCTCATTATTTCCTTCTAGCTGAGTTACGTTGTGTCTCATATGCGGCTCTCTCATTACTTTGATATGTTTTTGGTATCCTTGATAAGGTAACCATAAATGAGACCAATCAGTTGCAAAATATCTATCTAGTTTCGCAGACCAGTCTCAGCTCAATATTAATCCATAAGCTTTTGGTAAGTCAGCCACCATGATGTCTATGAACTGACACACTCTCTCATCTATAGATAAATGTATCAGTACATCTTCCATCTCTCATACCTCTTTCACAGTTGTTCTATGTAACTGTATTATCTTACCATCGGATGGCTTAGGTTGGTCATTTATCCTTTTACACACTGACAAAGGCATAACATTAGCATATGCTCCTGAATCAACCAAACAATTGTGCACATTATGATTGAAAATTTCAAATGTGAGCAAAAAAGGTAAAGTTCTGGATTTGGACTTCCCACCAATACTAGCTTCATTGATTTCTTCTTCCAACTGAATGATTTCTTGGGGATTGTTGGTTGCTGGGTTTAATGCTTCCAAAAGTTTCTTCTTTTGCTGGGGTAAACTACACATCTCAAACAAAGAAATATTAGCCTTGGTTTTCTTAATGTCTTCTATTATATCGCACCCCATCTCACAGTCTGTCGATCCCTTCTTAACACCTTCTATTTTTCTTTCAGCCTCCTTTACAGGATTACCAATCATTGGAGTATTCTTCCTCATTATGACTAAATCAGGTATGATTTGGGTCTGAGTGGTATTTCTGACTTTCTTCAAGTTTTCCTGAATTCTTTTAATCTTGGGCAGGAGTGTGTTATCTTCAATTATTGGACCCTTTCTCCTAGTTATGACATTCACATACGACAATTGTATCTCTTCATGAGGTGCTTATTCTTTCAATCCAAGCCTAGATGCACAATCCCACAAGACCATAGTACTTTCTTCCGGTGCTTCCTCTGATTCGTGAAATTTTTCTTCCTCATCCATAGGTTTAGTGACTTAGAATCAAGTAACTAATTCATAACTAAAGTCATAGAATTAATCCATTGTGGGAATTTTTTTTCAGAATGAGGTTGTTAATGGAAAGTGCAGAAGTTATCCATCCCAACCTTAGTGAGATTCATGATAGAAGGACTATTGGTAGGAGGTTGTGAGGGACCACTTTCGTCTTTTCTCTTATAATAGGGTTCGAATTGCTTCTTAGTTTCCCTCTCCTTTTCCATGTCAACAATATTATTAGATAACTTTTGGACCATCTTGACTACTCCCTCCATGGAGATGAGATAAATTATGTGAGACTAGACTATAAGGCTTGGAATGGTACTAGACTTGCAAGAGATTATTTTTGCTTATGTCAATGATAGGAAGCTATTGGGTCTTTTTGGTAGAAACAATTTTATTATATTGAACAGTATGTTGAAGAAGATATAAATTAAACTTCATTTTAAATTTGTACTGAATATCATGAGGAAGCTACAAAATGTAATTTTGTTATCCTTGACAAAATTACAAATTTGTTTCTATAGAAAAATAAGGATACAACATATATGTGCCATCATACCTTAAAATGTAAGTGATTTTGAGTATGACAAAAAGGAATGTTGATATGTTGGGTCATTAGAAGTGGCAAACAGGTGCAACTTAATATCTAAGTGATTTTGAGTGCAACAAAAAGGTATGTTGATAAGTTGGGTCATTAGAACTAGCAAATCAAAGTGAAGATATAGACACATTGTTATGTACAAATGAACACTTAATAGTGTTTAGTATTATTGAATATAAAGACTCTAGTTATTAGTTTTCCAAATTGTTTGCATTCTGTCGTGTTTATAGTTATTAGCTACCACCGACAATTGTTGAAGCCACGCACCATTGCAAAGCAAAACATGGACGCATACCACAATATTTTAGATTGAAATTTAATAACCTATTATAGCGCAATGGTACTATAGACATGACCCAAGGGGATACCTGGTACTACAAATCTGAGGAAAAAAAAACTCAATATCATCTATCAAAACCAAAGCTCTTGAAAAATATTGATATTATGTTAGTGGTGTGCACTCGTCTGAGTGAGTCATGGAGTGATATCTCTAGATGTGGTGTTAGAACTTCCTCTCCTATCCCTTTCCTTGGATCCTGTGATAAGATTGTGCACCAATGAGGCAATCTATGATAGTGACACAGAGGTCTGCACATTGCTTTATGTACAGTGTCAATGCATCAGCTTGTATGAAACAATGGGTGGGATTCAAACTATCCACATTCGTTACTTGGATGGAGAAGTACAAAAATCATGATTGCTTGTTCTTGTACAAAAGAAAGTGATTGGGATATCACATCATTAATTCCTCTGCTTGAACTTTTACAACACCGAAAAATGGGTATATGGTAGATTATATTTTGATTGTGGATGCAGAAGTTAGTGTTGAAAGAGTAATCGATTATAGAAACAGAGACAGGTTTAGTTGGGATGAACAATCAGGGGGAAACAGGTAACACCATTTCTCTACTTCATTTTATTTTTATTACGAATCAAGGGGCAACATGTAACACCATTGATCTCTATTAAGCATTTGGGATGCTTCTTTCTTTTTCCCAACGGGTGGATCTATCCCTGGGCGCTACTCCTGTGTAACGTGGATGGTGCAAAAACTTGGGATATGAGTTGTTTCTGCTGGCCAGGTAATAACAAATAAATTTTGTCTCAACTTTCTCCCTCTAATTTCTCTTCTTCACCTACCATCAACACTGTTGCATCTTCATTTCCAGCTGTCTTGACCACCCCACTTAACAAATTCTTTCCATTGCACAAAACGTCAAAACAGCCAAGGGATTAGATGATTTTAGTGTACATTGAAAGGCCTTGGAAGGGGGTTGTGTGTTTGCATCGAGTACCTTCCAACAATAATAAAATATGGATTCTATAGCCAAAACGATATTCGAAAAATCCTAAAATATAATGCTTTCAAGTTTCAAACAATTAATCTACATAGAATAAATACATACCGGCATAGTTTCCAATCATTTATTTGGTGGCATTTGCATTGGGGCCAATAACAGCAAGGGAGGGAACTTC
Source organism: Pseudotsuga menziesii (assembly GCA_001517045.1). Classification (NCBI taxonomy): domain Eukaryota; kingdom Viridiplantae; phylum Streptophyta; class Pinopsida; order Pinales; family Pinaceae; genus Pseudotsuga; species Pseudotsuga menziesii. Next base: position 251,890 of record LPNX010221247.1, on the reverse strand, counting down.
CTTGGAAGATAATGGAAATGAACCATCATTCTTTAGCAACACTATCCCCTTCCTAGAAGCCTCCAGATCTAGTTGTTGATGCTTGTCTATGCACACATCCTTTGGTATTAGGTTTCCATATGGTTGCTTGAAAATATCCTCATCCAATCAAATAAGTCTCATCAGCACTATGAAGATGGTGAAATATCGATTGCTACAGGTGCTGCAATTAAAGGTATAGGTCAACTTGTGAATTATCCACCACAATTAAATTCAATACATGGGTTATCAAATCGAATCATGCCCAGTTGCAAGTTGCAGGTTCTACGAGCAGACAAAGGTGAGTCATCACTCTAAAATATGAGGACCTTGGTCTCATTAATGGTTGTAAGTAAATATATATTGATAGCATCTTGTTAAGGCCTAGAAAATATCAGGTATCGACAATAAGGATTCTCCCCAATAATCGCTCCCAATTAGTTTGCTTATTGTTTGGTATGGGGAATCCGTCCGGTTAATGGTCCGGCTACCGTAGAGTTAAGTAACGGTTTGAATCTGTTTTATTGGTTGCAGCCTGGTTCACCATTTATGTGTATTTTATTTTATGTTTTATAATAATATACAAGTGCCTAAATTTAAATGCAATTGGATTAGGAAGCAAAGGGTTCACAATGTGATGTGTAGGTTCTTACCTCCCGTCATATCTCCTTTGTCCCTGAATCACAAAAATCAAATAACAGCTGAACTAACCTATCTAAAACTAACTAACCTATCCCTAGGGAACGAATTATTATTTATGTGAGTAATGTACTGTATGATATGCATAAATAATATTATAGGTAGCTGATATATTTCAAAACACACGAATACAGTAGAAAGATAAATAGAGAGATAGCTCAGTGTTGATTAAAACATTCATTACTCAATTTGTTGCATAAGCTTCATCAAATAACAAGAAATAATTCTTAACATAGAATTAATTCACAAGTCAGAATGATCTCACAGATTTGTAGAGTAAGCTGAAACATAGATAATTCTACATTCAACCATCCACACAGCATGCATTTGAAACTTGAACAGCTCCTTCTCCAGCAGAAATAAAATTAATCATTTTTTATTATAAAAAGAAATAGTTCTTCTTACATAAATCCTTTCACATAATAGAGCATGGAAAATTCCTCTCTCATTTGATTTTACCTATACTTATACATTTCCAAATGACTTTTGACCTGCCTGCCCTTTGGGCTTCCTCCACAATTCGGTTACAAAAAAGGATTTGTCATCTGGTGTACTTGCTAATTAAGACAAAAATACAGATATTAAAAAATAGGTTTCCCAAGTGTTAATAAGACAAAACACTTTATGTGGACTTGGCTAACTCATCAATAAACTGCTTCCATGCCATAGCATATGTAACTATCTCCTCAAAGTCTGATGGCTCCAAAAATCTGATAGTCATCCTTGGAAGCCTGAGCCTTTATGTGAGCCATTCTAGCTGGAAGGAATATAAGCTGATCTTCCAATCGACGGTTGTTTACTGTTGCTTGATCAATTACACTTTTTAGCACCTGGTCGTCCAAAATTTTAATCAGGTGTATGCCCAACTCATCTTCTTACAATCTATCTTGCAATTGTTTCAAATGTTATTCATGTGCAGGAAGTTCATCTAACCTTTTCTTTGATGATTTTTGGTACATGTTGTGAGGTTCAAGTACCTTCTCACAAAACTCCATGCACAGGTCCTTATTTTTTCTTGACTGCCTCTACCAACTTGTCAGTAGCTTTATTACCAAAACCTATCAATTCGTATTCAAGTTGCATTCTCTTCGAATATTTGACTGGTGCATTTGCTGGGAGCTTGGTTGTTTCCAACCATGCTAATATTCCTTGAATGATTTCCATGACATTCTGAGTCTTTTCTTTAAATCGAGAAGCTACGACTGATATTTCTTTAGTCGAGCTTCTATTTTCCTAACCTTCAAAACTTCCTCTATAATCTGGACCTACATATGATATATTTTTCTCCTGAGCATAAGAGCATGTGTTGTCAAAGGTGCTAGGTTTTTTCTCTATTCTTTAGCTACTTTCAACAACACCTCTAACGAGCTCTTTTGAGCCTCTAGTGCTACCACTTGGGCTTCATATTTTCTTTCCTTCTGCTCAGCTGTAGACTTCTGTGTTTCCAACTCTGAAATTTTATTTTCCAACTCCCCTTTTTCCTTAACCAGGCTCATGTTGGTCTGCTTCAAAGTGTCCCATTCTTCTCCCATATTTTGCTAATCTTGCTGCAAATTTTCATAGTCTGAGAGAGTATCTTCATATTTCCTCTTGGATTCTCTGCAACCTCTTTCCTCTTTCTCCAACATTGCTTTCATTTCAGGCATTTTTCCCTTGAACTGCTCAAGGGTCTCTGTGAGTTTGTCAATATTGTGAGCATTTGCATATGCAGATGTAATTCCCATGGAAGCCATTTGATTTGGATTATCTTCAACATTTTTTACAACTGTTCTCTCTGTGACTGTGGTGACCAATGTTCGGTCTCCCCTTTTCAAAGTCTTTTCTATTTTCCAAACGATTGACTTCATCTTGGTATTGAAATGTACGTCCTCTAGATAGGCCACATCATATTCTTTGGATGGGGTAAATGGTAATAATCCCATCACCACTATGGGAAGATGTCCTCCTGTTAGTATGGTCCTTGAAGTATATGGGGGGGCTTTAGGGTTATCTCAGGCAGGAATCTACTCTTGGTGTTCACCACCTCGATCTTCTTCATTTTTCTTACTTTGTTCCTCAATGAAGTCTTCTAGGTCTTGTCCTTCTAGTATTGGCTTCAAGGATTCCTGAGCTATGGCCTTTCCTAGATCAACAATATTACCTTGGATGGATTCTTATTTCTTTCTCTTTTCTTTTCCTAGAAACTTCTTCTTCTTCTTCTTGTTTTTCCTCAGCTAAGATCTTTTTTTCTCCTGCTGCCAATCTGCGGGCACTCTCTTCCTTGGTCTTCTTTGCAGCTTCTTCCTCTTTCTCATTCAGCTTTGGATTGTTGTTGTTGCTCCCCTTAACTCCAAAGGTCTTCTTTTTCAAATGCTTGCTCAAAGTAGCCATGCTATACACATTTTTGTATAATTGTTCCTCCTTGTCTACATAGTCTTTATATTCAAAATTCACCTTATGAGCTTCCTTATAAGATGCCACCTTACCTTGGGAGTCATTTCGATGAAATCTCTTTTCTCCGAAATGGAAATTCTCCAGTTCCTTGATGAATTCTGGAGCTCCCTTAACCTTGGAGAACTTGTAGCTTCCCACATAGAATGGTACTGATGGGAACATAGCCTTCTTCAAATCAAACAAATAGTTTTCAAAACCATCTAGAAAAACTTGTCTAACCGCTTCCTTGTGCACTATGTAATTAGTTGCGTATCTAGGCAGCAATGAGGGGGATTTGGTTCCCCCATACATATTTAGGTATGTACCTTCTTGGGAGTATAAGTAATCCCCATATTCCTTGATGGATTCTAGAGATCCCTCAGACAAGCATGGAAACTCTTCTAGGAAAATCAGCTGATACACGGGTCTCAGAAATTCTTCGCATATCAACAAGTAATGACTATGATACTTATGAGCCCCCAGTATCTGGTCTACTGTGTACATAGAGGCTCTTCCCCCTTTCCACATACAGTTGAGCTTCTCGAACTTGTGACGGTAGAGTATGCAGTCTATTAGAAAAGAAGACATGTAAAATTATGATTTGCTTTGTTGCAAGCCTTCCTGAGCTGCTTTGATGCATTTGGCCAAGTTCCTAGACACTATATATGCCCAATTAAAAATTATTCCTTCCATGGCTACATAGTACATAAGTGGGATCCAACCAAAATTATAAACTTTCCCATCAACTTTACTGATAGTCTGCTCAATATCAGTGCTATTATTTTGAAAGGAGTCCTAATATGAGAAGTCCCATACTCTCCAGATTGTTTGTGTCGAAATTTCTTTCCCTTGGCCACCCTCGTCTTCGTTGTGGCTGTATAATCAAGATATAGGATTTTAACCCATTCTGTTGTAACACTGGTTTCCTTTTCTGGTAAGCTGTAAGTTGCTGCTAAAAATGTTGGTGTGAAGGATGTGAATGCTTTACTCTCTACATCATTCATAATCATCCATGTGGCATCTACTCTTGCAATGATCCACCCAATGACTTTTGGACATGGGATAATTTCAAGTCTTGTAGCCACCTTAGTTATCTCAGATCGCAATATATTTTCATACATGGCCAGGTCTTCTAACCCTGCATCTAGGACCTTCTTTTCCTTCAGCATGTGGAACATCTAACTATACTGGAAATCATGTTCAACTCCAATTATGGCCTTCGTATCTTCATAGATGATTTATACCATTTTCACGGGCGCACCTTCAACCATTTCTAAATCTGAATCTTATTCAACAATCTTGGGCTTCTTCTTCCCTTTCTTTGTCATGTTATCTGAGGTGAGTTGTACCCGTGACACAACAGAGTTGTCTTAGCGTTTGCATTGTAAACTAATGACTATATTTTGAATGAAAGCATGAAAGTAGAATGAATTGGCATATATCAATAAATCAAAAAAATTCATTATGTCTTACTTTATCATTATCATCCATTGGGGCAAGCCGCACATGACGCAGGTCAGGGTTACAGTCGACACAACAATCGCTGGACATGGGAAAGCTTGTCCCTCTTCACTTTTAGAAGGAAAACCCCAAACTCGGCAATACCCCCCCTACCGTAGGTGCAATAAAAACTTCAAGCTTACAGCGGCGATGCCCTAGGGTAAAAGACCCAGACCCACTATCCCTCGACAGGAACAAATAAACCCAAAACCTATAGGATCTGTGTAAAGCGGGAAAAACGTGGCCTTCACCAACGCTCAAGAGTGGGATATACACTGGTTCGATGCTGGCGTGAAGCTTGGCTCTCTGAAAATCCATCATTTACCTAACAGACTCAGGCAAAACACCTTTGGATTCACTGATCATGCTTTGCAGCAGGTAGCAAATAGGGAAAACTAAAGATGAAAGGCGAAGCCTAAGGAGATATATGGGAAAAAACCCCTTTTTAACTCGAGCAATAAAAAAAACTAACATAACCCCGTGCAGTCGTATCAATGGTCTACAGCTCCACAACTTAATCCAAACAACCAATTGAAAAGGAGAAACTGAAACCTACCTGAAAGGATGAAGGCTCGACACGCGGTTGAAAGCACTCAGTGAGGACGGGCCACATGAGCTCCACATATGATTTTTCTACCAGTTGCACGAAGGCTCAAACGGGATTATCACTCACCAAATCCTCACTCTCTCTGTAAAAATAAAATGGTAAAAACCTTTCAACTAGTGAATAAACTGGCTGTCTAGGTTAAAACCTTTACATACATTCCTGCAAGAAAAATGTCATTGGTGCTAATGCTTTGGGTTGGAGGATATAAGTTAACATGCAAACAGCCCCAACACAGTGGCTTGATCTATCCAATTCACCTGCAACTGCTGGCTCACAACTCAGCAATTTACCCGCAACCTCCTTTGTGGTTCGGCAGTTGAAACCATGTTGGTGAGACAAACTGGATGCCAGCCGTCGTAGCGGCTCTGATCAGGCCTTTTCCAAAAAACTCCTTCATTGTAGCAGCAGTACCAATGGAAAAACCCCCGTAACAATGGGTCTTAAAAAATGGAGAATAACTTTGCAACACACTTGTAAGTACTCTCACCGTTGTGGCCGGTACCATGGAAACCTTCCATCGCAGTGGCTTACAATTGAGGTAGCAACCGTCATAGTGGCCAACTAAACATTAAGAGCTTGGCATTGTGGCTCCTGGGGTTAGACTAAAAGATTAATCACGAAGTTGTCCCCCGTAGTGGGTGTAACTTGAAAAAGCTTCTGTCGTAGCGGGGTGGCAAAACATTAGAACTTTCCCACTACAGCAGCTCGCAATTAATAATTTATCCGATGTGGAAGCTCGAAACAAAAAAGTGCACCTGCCGTAGCGGCTTAAAAATGAAGAGTTACCCACCGTAGCGGCTCAAAAATGAAAAAGTATTCATTGTAGCAATCCAGGTTGGAAAACCATCCGTTTTGGCGGATCAAAAACCACTTTTTGCCTTAGTGAAATAAAAGAGATTTTTGGAACTTTTCCAAGATTTAAAGAAACCATAAAGGCTAAAACTCAAAATCAAAGTGCCTAAGAGGTAAACTAAGACTTTCAAGGGGTCCTAAAAAATGTAAAAAAAAATTGGGGATAGTTGTAGCAACAACAATTGGCAACTGGATGGTGAACATAGATCTCTAGAAAACTGAATTTTAAAATCAAAAGCTACCTTACGGTACTCTGTTTAAATCAACTTTTTCCAAACTTCAAGATTTCTTTAAGATGACTAGACTTTTTAGAACTGCAAGATTAAGAACTTTACCATTGATTATGGTCCACTAGGATAGGGTAACCAAGATTCTAAAGTCCTGATAACTCTTCTGAGGCCAATATATGAGGTTCATTTATTCCTTCCTTTGGATTGCTTCTAGCTCAAACACCACAAGATCGTAATAGAGTATGGACAGACATATTCATTTGTTCCTCATTCCCATGCCTTTTGCATTCTTTTGATGCTTTCTGGACTTTTGTCCTTTTGATTCTTCCCTAATTGCTTCTCTTATTTGAAGCTTGGCTTAGGTTCTTCCATCCACAGTGTCCTTTTGTGTGAGAGATAGTTTTCTTTTAGCTCACGGACAGAGAAGAACCTCTGAGCAATTTTATCTAATATTGATTTTATTCAGTATGTTTCTGATGTATGCTTTCTTTCCAGAATTTTGACTCTTTAACCTTTTGGATTTTATTTGTGGCATGGGATCATTTAAATACTATACATCTGCCCAATATTCTTCATCTCTGTGGGTTCTTTGTTGTTTGCTTCCTATGACATATTTTAATGTGTAATGAATGGAGCCCCATAATAGCATTCTAGACTCTTCTAACCTTAGTTATTTGATGGGTTTTAAAATAGGACTTCAATGTGTTCATAACCTCTCTTCTGATAGTTTATCAACTTAAAGAAATTGAGTGATGATACATGCATACTTAATAATCAGCTTTTAAATCAAAATATTGCAGATTTCCCAAAATTCCAATGCTCCCCAAATGTCCAAAGGTTGTGCTGGTTTATTTGAAAGAACTGAAAAAAAAAACCCAGATAAACAAACAGAAGTAAATCAAACTCTAAGAAAACCAATGCAAATAAAGAAAACTAACTACAAAGCAAATAATAAAATCAAAAGATTTATTTATTTATAGAAAAGAAAATTGATATCATTAAGAAAAATAAGGTTTGAGAACCAAACCATTTACTAGCTGGTTCTCTTCCCACCCCTGCAAATCCTGTAACTTGTAAGTGGAGGGGCCTAACTTTTCTGTGATCTGGAAAGGTCCTATCCATAAATGTTGAAACTTAGTGTGCTTACCCTTTTCATCATGTGGGTGATCCCACTTCAGAACCAAAGCACCTACTTCAAACTCCTTCTTCTCGGACTTATGCTTGTCAAACCATCTTTTAACAATTTCTTGTTGATGCTTAAATCTTTCCTTGGACTTGGATATAGATTCTTCTAATTTCAACAGAGTGTTGATTCGGGCTTGTAAGACTTCACTAAAGATGATTAGGCTAGTTGAGATGAAGACAAAAAAATATTAGGAGGTAGGATGGCTTCTTTCCCATAGACTAAGGTGTAGGGTGACACACCTAAGGATTTCTTGGGTGTGACTCGATCGGCCTAGAGTGCATTAGGGAGAGATATATTACAACTTCTTTGATTCTCTATGACTGTTTTCTTCAGCATTCTAATGATATTTTTTTAGTAGATTCAACTAACCCATTACCTTGTGGATAATAGTTAGCAGAATAATGCAATTTAATCCCTTTCTCATTTGCAAATGCAGTCAGTCTAATAGATGAAAAATAAGATGCATTATCAAAAACCAGGGAAATTGGAACCCCAAACCTGGTCATGATGTGATCTTGCAGTAAATCCATAACTACATCTTCATTTACTTTTCATAACGAGATAGATTCTACCCATCTGGTGAAGTAGTATGTTTTCGTGAGGATATACTTGTGTTATAATGAGGAATTTGGATTAATATCTCCAATAATATCAATCCCCCATTGCTCGAATGGTTCAGAAATAATAACTGGTTTTAATGGCCTGGCTACTTTTGCTTGTCTCCCACCACTCCTTTGGAAAGTATCACACTTTCTGACATAGGCATGAGCATATTTGAAAAATGTCGACCAATAGTATCCAGCTCTCAGAATCTTATGGGATGTGGTATCTCTTGAGAAATGACCTCCAACAAGGCCATCATGTAATTCTTTAACTACTTTGGCTGCATCCTTGCGTTCTAAACATATGAGGAAAACTCCATCATAATTTTTTCTGAATAGCACTCCGTCAATTATTTGATAAGATGTGGAATTTAAGCGCAAGGCCTTTCTTTGCTTGGAGTTCTAGTGTTCAGGAAAATAACCTTGTTGAAGATAGTGAACTAAGCCTCGATACCAAGATTCTGGGGTTGTAAATATGGGACATACATCAATCATGTGCATCTCTGTCTCATTATCCCATTCATTCTCTTCATTATCCTGGCTTTCAACCATTAATTTGCACAACCCCTGTCCCTTGACGATAGTTGTTGGCTTAAACTTGAATTCGTACTCTTGCAAGGCTGTAAACCAATTCCCTATTCTTTCTCCTAACTCTTTTTGTCTGAAAAGATTTCAGACTATCGGGTGTGGTACAATAACCTTGGTTCTGTTCTTTAGTATATATGGCCTGAATTATTTTACCGCTTTGAACACTGCATAGGATTGCTTATCAACATCAGGATATTTCAACTTAGCACCTTATAGTCTAGTGCTCATGAATGATATGGGGTACTCATCTCCCCCTTCTTCTTTCTGCATAAGCACTGTTGCTAACGAATTGTCTGAAACAAAAGTGTATAAGATAAAATCGTTCTCAAAATTTGAACTTTTGAGAGAGGGTGCATGGGCTATCGCTGATTTAATCTTGTCGAATGCACCTTTCTCTAAGTCGGTCCATTTAAATTGCGCACTTTGCTTAACCATTTTTTGCAAAGGTTTGACTATCTGAGCAAAATTGGGCACAAACCTTCGCACAAATTTAATAGTCCTGATAAAAGATTGTGTTCCTTTCTTATTGTGGGGCAAAGGGATCTATTCTATTGCTTTAATACTTTCTGGGTCTACTAAGATAACTTTCTTAAAAATAATATGACCCAAAAGCTTCTTGTCCAATACAACAAACACACATTTCTTTGGATTTAAAGAAATACCATATTTCCAACAACGTTCGAAATTTTGTTTTCAATGAAACATGTGTTCTTCTCTTTTCTTGAAATAAAATGTAACATCATCCAAATATACTACCACGCATCGGCCAATCAGCCCATAGAAAGCTATATCCATGTCTTTCTGGAAAGTTGCTTCATCATTGATAAGTCCAAAGTGCATCCTTCTATACGCAAAATTCCCCCACTTAGTTCTAAATGTAGTCTTTAATATGTCTTGTTCTGCTATTAATACTTGGTTGTAACCCAAGAAACCATCTAGCAGAGAAAATAGTTCCGATCTTGAGACCATATGCAGTATTTGTTCCATGGGAGGGATTGGGTAGTTATCTTTATCGGAGGCACGATTCAAGTTTCTAAAATCCACATAGAGTCTAATCTCACGAGACTTATTTCTGACTGGTACTAGGTTTGAAACCCATTCTGAATGTTCGACTTTAAAGATAATTCTTGCATCCAGTAGCTTCTTCACTTCACTTTGAATCAGAGGTTTCAGCTTAGATGCATTTTTCTTAAAGGCTGCTGATATAGCTTGACCCCTGCTTTGATTGGAACAACATGCTGCATAATCTTGGTATCATATGTTTTCATATCTTCATATGTCCAAGCGAAAACATCTTAATGAATTTGTGTCTTTCTCTAGGTGAACAACACTTTCCCAAGTTTACATATTTAGGCTCGGCTTTTGTCCCCAAATTTATTAGCTCAAATTGCATAGATGAGCTACGCATTTTAACATTAGTTGGCCTTCTAAACTTGTTATTCAAATCGAACATTCCTTCTAATGTTCTAACTCCTTTAGTTATAAAGTTTCCGCTTTGAAGGTTTGCTTGATGTTCTTCTTCATCAATCACTACTCCCTTGAAACTCGCATCATTTGTCAGAAATTCTAGGATCTGCGGGTCGTTATCGAATACTCTTAGATTCATGATATTATCTGGTATAGCAAGCCTGCAAAGTAGTTCAATAGAACATCGATTATTAGTTGGAACAAGCCTAGTGGTTGATGTAGCTAATAAATCAGCCGCTGCATTTTTTAGCCTAGGAATTGAAAATATATTAAATGCATTGAAATTCATTAACAAATCCCAGACTTCGCTTTGGTAACCCTTTAGATGTGGAGATAAACAATGGATGGTATTTCAAACTTGTTTGACAATAATTTCAGAATCTCCATATACTTTTAAATTCTTAACCTTGAATTCAATTGCCTTTTTTAATCCTTGTATTAATGCTTCATATTCAGCTGTATTATTTGTGCATTAAAATTCTAATCTGCATGAAAGAAAATGTTTGTTATTTTCTGCATCCATTACGATACAGCCGGCTCCTGATCCTTCCTGCGTTTTTGAACCGTCAAAGTATAAAACCCAAAACTTGTCTATTACATCTGCTGAACTATTTCTACTTTCTACATCTGAAACTAGACTAACTATGTTAAAATCAACATTATCAGCTCACGAAAACCGAACGAGATTGGGTTGTATATCTGATCCATTAACAACTTCTTCATATTGGTAATTTCCTGGTTCGAGCTCAATGAGATAATTTCCCAACACAGGGTGCAGAAAATTCACCGGCTCACTCTTTCCTTCTAGCTGAGTTACGTTGTGTCTCATATGCATCTCTCTCATTACTTTGATATGATTTTGGCATCCTTGATAAGGTAACCATAAATGAGACCAATCAGTTGCAAAATATCTATCTAGTTTCGCAGACTAGTCTCAGCTCAATATTAATCCATAATCTTCTGGTATGTCAGCCACCATGATGTCTATGAACTAACAAACTCTCTCATATATAGATAAATGTATCAGTACATCTTCCATCCCTCCTACCACTTTCATAGTTGCCCTATCTAATTGTATTATCTTGGCATCAGATGGCTTGGGTTGGCCATTTATCCTTTTACACACTGACAAAGGAATAACATTAGCATATGCTCCTGAATCAACCAAACAGTTGTGCACATTATGATTGAAAATTTCAAATATGAGCAAAAAAGGTAAAGTTCTGGATTTGGACTTCCCACCAATACTAGCTTCACTGATTTCTTCTTCAGATTGAATGTTTTCTTGGGGCTTGCTGGTTGGTGGGTTTAATGCTTCCAAAAGTTTCTTCTTTTGCTGGGGTAAACTACACATCTCAAACAAAGAAATATTAGCCTTGGTTTTCTTGATGTCTTCTATTATATCGTACCCCATCTCACATTCTATCGAGCCCTTCTTGACACCTTCTATTTTTCTTTCATCCTCCTTTACAGGCTTACCAATCATTGGAGTATTCTTCCTCGTTATGACTAAATCAGGTATGATTTGGGTCTGAGTGGTATTTCTGACTTTCTTCAAGTTTTTTGGAATTCTTTTAGTCTTGAGCAGGAGTGTGTTATCTTCAATTATTGGACCCTTGCTCCTAGTTGTGACATTCACATCCGACAATTGTATATCTTCATTAGGTGCGTCTTCTTTCAATCCAAGCATAGATGCACAATCCCACAAGACCATAGTACTTTCTTCTGGTGCTTCCTCTGATTCGTGCAATTTTTCTTCCTCATCCATAGGTTTAGTAATGTAGAACCAAGTAACTGGTTCATAACTAAAGTAATAGAATTAATCCATTGTGGGAAATATTTTTCAGAATGAGGTTGCTGATGGAAAGTGTAGAAGTTATCCATCCCAACCTCAGTGAGATTAATGATAGAAGGACTATTGGTAGGAGGTTGTGATGGACCACTTTCATCTTTTCTCTTATAATAGGGCTTGAATTGCTTCTTAGTTTCCCTCTCCTTTTCCATGTCAACAATATTATTAGATAACTTCTAGACCATCTTGACTACTCCCTCCAATTCATGTGATCTTTCATCTTTAGGTCTGGTTAATAATAGAGGTTTCTTGTTATTGAAGGTCTTTGATTCTGGCTCCATTGGATATTTGTTTACACTTTCTAGCTCAGCCTCTATCTTCTCATCCTCTTCATATGTTGTAGCCAAGGTGGCTTTAACCAATCTTTTAGCAAACATGGCCATTTCAGGGCCACGAGCTGATGTGTAACATTCTATTAAAGTCTCTTCTGTGGGTTTTTTGTCTATGCTGAAATTTGTTAAGTGAGAAGCAAACCTATGGGTAAAGTCCTGCACCTTTTCTTTATTTTCCTTCTTCAGAGTTAACAACTCTTTCATCAAAGCGGCAGTGGTTCTTTGGTTGCAAAACTTGCTTTTAAACATTCTTTCAAAAGTGACCCAATCAGTGATTGAATTGGATTGTAAACCAAAATAACAGGATGTTGCTTTTCCTTTGAGAGTATGAGGAAACAACCTACAAACCACATCCTCATGGTCAACTACCAGTGTTTCCAAAACCAGGAAAAAACTCTGTAAATGATCGTCCACAGATGTGCCTTCCCCTGGGTCAAATCTAGGCAATGCTTTTTCATAATTATATGGTAAAGAATGCACTGGAGGAGCTAAGTTTAATGGTGTTCTAGTCCTCCAAGTGGTGCAGGTGGATTGGCCTAATTTGCATTAGGGTATGGAGGTACATTTATGGGCATGATTAGTTGAGGAGACTAAGGTTGTTGGAAGGATTGAAGTAACTGAGAGGGGGGGGTGAATCGTTTACATACCAAAGTGCATCTTTTTAAAGGATGTTTCAGATTTATTATGGACATATGTTTAAACCATTCAACATATAGCAGCAAATTAAATAACAGTCAACATTCAATCACATCAACGAACACAAGACACAATGTTTTTATGAGGAAACAATAAAAACTCTTCTTATTAAGAATAAAAGGTAAGCTCCAACTCCTCATTACATTCTTTTATTTTTCCTGAGCTTCAACCCAGACGAAGCTGCTACCTCTGGAAGCTCCAACTTCCAATTATACAAGCACCAACTTGTGTCTATTTTCTGGCAACAACCAGAGGGATGCTACAACACCCCAGAGAAATATGTTCTCCCTTGCTCCACCCTACCACCCAGAGAACTCTTTGAGTTACAGAATGAATCAAACCCTTGCAACCCCTCACTGTCTATGACTAGGCTTTATAAATCAGCATTTATAGATATTCATAACATATGTTATATTTTCTGTCTCTGTACATTTTTCTCTGTTTATCATCAAGACTAAGCACATACAGAACTCACCAAGACAATCATTGTATCATTCATGTATTGTTTCTCATCTAGACTTGTTCATATTCTTCTGCACCTATCTTCAGTTATTCTCTTCTGTTCTTCATACTCTGCAACTGTTAATATCTATTCATCATCATGTCCATCTCTTCAATTCTTTTCTGCAATGTGCTCAATCTCTCATATTCTAAATTACCTTCCTGAACAGCTCTCTCTTCAATTTGGTCTGCTTTCTACAAAATATATATATATATATATTTCAGTCGATTCCCATTCCCTCCGTTCATTACAGAAACGGTTACGGACTCTTCATGTACCATCTAATTGCAAATGAGAAATAGTTAATAGGTCTTGAATGCTGATCTGTACCAAAACGATTCACATTCCATGAATATCATAGATTCTCAAAAGTCTCTAACTGAAAAACCTTTAAGTCCTTTGAATACCCAGTTTGTCTCACTCTCTGCATTCCATGAATAGTCATTCTCTGCTCTGGGGTTTTACCTTTTACAATTGAGTTCCACTCTCACTTACTCCAAATCACTTCATTCTAGTCGCTTCTCTACAAGTCCATGCCACGCCACTTATCGCCAATGCCATGCCACGTTGGGGTTTTAAATGTTTAAAATCGGAGTTTTATTTTCTTATTCTATCGCCATTGCGGAAAGATAATCGGCTTCAGTCTCGATATTCTTTTCCGATGCATTTGCCTTAGTCGGCTGATTGTTTGGTTTTGCGTCGGAACATTTTGTTCTTTCATTCTCCACCGTTGCGGCTCCTCAACGAGCTAACCATCTGCCATATATTTTTTGCTTGTCGCAGAGCCCGTAGTATTTCCGTCTTCCACCGTTGCGGATGAGAAAGTCACTATCCTTCCGCCGTTTAGTCATTTCTCCTCTGATGAAGAGTTTTCCCATTGTCTCCGCGGAGCCCGTAGTCTTTCCGTCTTCCGCTATTGCGGATGAGAAAGACACTATCCTTCCGTTGTTGCGGATGAAAAAGTCACTATCCTTCCGCCGTTTAGTCATTTCTCCTTTGATGAAGAGTTTGCCCATTGTCGCCGCGGAGCCCGTAGTCTTTCCGGCTTCCGCTATTGCGGATGAGAAAGACATTATCCTTTCGCCTGCTCTGTTTCAGATTCTGTATAGTGTGATCAAACTATTCTTTTAAAGCTCTGTTTTATATGTGAATCGCTGTATAGATGTAACACTGTGTTTCAATGAGACTTCGTATGTTAAGCTCCATGGTATAGAATAACGCTGAGTTTCAATATAATGTTGTATCCATGTGTTTCAATGTGTAACATTTGACTGTGTATGCTGTTGATGTATAACATGATAACTCTATGCTGATAACATATGTAACATTTGTAACATTTGATCATTTTCATCCTTTTGTTCCATTTATTTGAATGTATAACACAATCCTTTTGTTGTAGTGAACTGTGTAATCATCCTTTTCAATATGCGGGTATTCTGTGCAACATTTAGAGTTGTGACATTATTCTCATCCTACTGTGGCTTTGCCTGTGAGTGAAACATTCAAAGTTTGGCATATGGCAACATTCAGACTGTGTAACAAAATTGGCTAACAAAGGTGGATATTGGAAAGGAGTTCGAATAGGTGAATCAGGTCCCAACTAGTCAAGGGGTTAATCAATCTCTTGCAAGGTTAAATCTACCACCTCTTCAAAGTCTTCGACCAGTAGAGAATCCTCTAGGAAAGGGCGCTCTTTCTTGTGAACTTGTCTTCTAGGTAGGGCAGGAATTTTTGGCAATCCTCCTAGATTCTTTGCATATGATATTGTGATTCTTCTCAAATGATCTACTACTTTGTTAGAGATAGGATAGTGATACTCTATGCCATCTGATTCAAGTTTAACTTTTCCTTTAGGGCTTGGTATTTTGGGAAAATTAGTTTGAAAACTGTCACCGGTAGAATGTTCTCGATGAAACAGATTTCCTCAGCTAGCCATGCATTGGAGACCCTCCTTCTAGTGCCAAAACTATTGAGGCATGGAAAATCCTAGGTATTGACAGTAAGGATTCTCCCCAATAACTACTCCCAATTAGTTTACTTATTGTTTGGTATGGGGAATCCGTCCGATTAACGGTCTGGCTACCGTAAAGTTAAGTAATGGTTTGAATCTGTTTTACCGGTTGCGGCCCAGTCCACTATTTATGTGTATTTTATTTTATTTTTTATAATGATATGAAAGCGCCTAAATTTAAATGCAATTGGATTAGGAAGAAAAGGGTTCACAATGTGATGCGTAGGTTCTTACCTCCCGTCGTATCTCCTTTGTTCCTGAATCAAAGAAATCAAATAACAGTTGAACTAACCTATCTAAAAATAACTAACCTATCCCTAGGGAGCGAATTATTATTTATGTGAGTAATGTATTGTATGATATGCATAAAGAATATTACAGGTAGCTAATATATTTCAAAACACACGAATAAGGTAGAAAGATAAATAGAGAGATAGCTCATTCTTGATTAAAACATTTATTACTCAATTTGTTGCATAAGCTTCATCAAATAACATGAAATCATTCATAACATAGAAGTAATTCACAAGTGAGAACGATCTCACCGATTTGTAGAGTAAGCTAAAATAGAAATAATTCTGCATTCAACCATCCACACAGCATGCATTTGAAACTTGAATAGCTCTTCTCGAGTAGAAAGAAAATCAGTCCTTCTTTGTTATAAACAGAAATAGTTCTTCTTGCATAAGTCTTTTCACATAAGAGAGCATGGAAAAGTCCTCTCTCATTCAATTTTACCTATACTTATACATTTTCAAATGACTTTTGACCTCCATTTCCTTTGGGCTTCCTTCACAATTCGGTTACAAAAAAGGATTTGTCATCAAGTGTTCTTGCTAATTAAGAAAAAAATAAAAATAATACAAAATAGGTTTCCGAGGTGTTAATAACATAAAAACACTTTATGTGGACTTGGCTAACTCATCAATAAACTGCTTCCATGCCATAGCATCCGTAACTATCTCCTCAAAGTTTGATGGCTCCAAAAATCTTACAGTAACTTCATGCTTGGCAGCCTGAGCCTTTATGTTAGCCATTCTAGTTGGAAGTAATTTGTGCTGATCTTCCAACTGATAGATGCTTACTGTTGCTTGAGAAATTACACTTTTTAGCACCTGAACATCCAAACTTTTAATCATCTGTATGCCTAACTCATCTTCCTGCAATTGTTTCAAATGTTCTACATGTGTAGGAAGTTCATCTAACCTTTTCTTTGATGATTTTTGGCACCTGTTGTGAGTTGCAAGTACCTTCTCACAAAACTCCATGCACTGGTCCTTAGTTTTCTATGACTTCCTCTACCAACTTATTAGTAGCTTTATTACCAAAACCTATCAATTCGTATTCAAGCTGCATTCTCTCCAAATCTTTGACTGGTGCACTTGCTGGGGGCTCCTTGGTTGTTTCCAACCATGCTAATGTTCCTTGAATGATTTCCATGACATTCTAAGTCTTGTCTTTAAATTGAGAAGCTCTGACTGAGATTTGTTCCAGTCGATCTTCTATTTTCCTGACCTTCAAAACTTCCTCTACAATCTAGACCTGCATCTAAGATATTTTTCTCTTGAGCATAAGAGCATTTGTTGTCAAAGGTGCTAGGTTTGTTCTTTGTTCAGTAGCTACTTTCAACAACACCTCTAACTATCTATTTTGAGCCTCTAGTGCCACCACTTTGGATTCATATTGTCCCGCCTTCTGCTCAACTGTAGAATTATGTGTTTCCAACTTTGAAATTTTATTTTCCAACTCCCCTTTTTCCTTAATCAGTCTCATGTTGGCATGCTTCAAAGTGTCCCGTTTTTCTCCCAGATTTTGGTAATCTTGCTACAACTTTTCATAGTCTGAGAGAGTATCTTCATACCTCCTCTTGGATTCTCTGCAACCTCTTTCCTCTTTCTCCAACACTGCTTTCATTTCAGCCATTTTTCCCTTGAACTGCTCAAGGGTCTCTGTGAGTTCGCCAATATTGTGAACATTTGCATATGCATATGCAATGCCCATGGAATCCATTTGCTTTGGATTATCTTCAACATTTTTTACAACTGTTCTCTCCATGACTGTGGTGACTGGGGGTCAGTCTCCCCTTTTCAGATTCTTTTTTGTTTTCCAAACGATTCACTTCATCTTGGGATTGAAATGTATGTCCTCTAGACATTCCACATCATATTCTTTGGATGGGGTAGATGGAACTAATTCTATATCCACTATGGGAAGATCACCTCCTATAAGTATGGTCCCTGAAATAGATGGGGGGGATTCAGGTTTATCTCGGGAAGGACTTTGCTCTTGGTCTTCACCCCCTCGATCTTCTTTATTTTTCTTAATTTGTTCCTTGGTTCAGTCTTCTAGGTCTTGTCCTTCTAGTCTTGGATTCAAGGTTTCCTGAGCTATGGCCTTTTCTAGCTCAGCAATATTACCTTGGATGGATTTTTCTTCTTTCTCTTTTCTTCCTTGGTAGCTTCTTCTTCTTCGTGTCGTTGTTTTTCTTCAGCTAAGATCTTCTTTGCTCCTGTTGCCAATTTGTGAGCATTCTCTTCCTTGGCCTTCTTTGTAACTTCTTCCTCTTGCTCGTTCATCTTTGGATTTTTGATGTTGCTCCCCTTAACTCCAGAGGTCTTCTTTTTCAAAAGCTTGCTCAAAGCAGCCATGCTGTACACATTTATGTATGCATGTTCCTCCTTTTCTACATAATCTTTATATTCGAAATTCACCTTATGAGCTTCCTTATAAGCTTCCACCTTACCTTGGGAGTCATTTCGATGAAATCTATTTTCTCTGAAATGGAAATTCTCCAGTTCCTTGATGAATTCCGGAGCTCCCTTAACCTTGGAAAACTTGTAGCTTCCCACATAGAATGGTATTGATGGGAACACAACCTTCTTCAAATCAAACAAATAATTTCCAAAACCATCCAGAAAAACTTGTCTAACTGCTTCCTTGTGCACTATGTAATCAATTACCTATCTGGGCAGCAATGAGGGGGCTTGGTTCCCCCATAAATCCTTAGGTATGTACCTTCTTGGGAGCAGAAGTGATCCCCATATTCTTTGATGGATTCTAGAGTCCCCTCAGACAAGTATGGACACTCTTCTAGGAAAATCAGCTGATACAGGGGTCTTAGAAATTCTTCACATATCAATTGGTAATGACTATGATACTTATGAGCCCCCAGTATCTGGTATGCTATGTATATAGGGGATCTTCCCCCTTTTCACACACAGTTGAGCTTCTCGAACTTGTGATGGTAGAGTAAGCAATCTATTAGAAAAGAAGACATGTAAAATTATGATTTTCTTTGTTGCAATCCTTCCTGAGCTGCTTTGATGCATTTGGCCAAGTTCCTAGACACTATATCTACCCAATTAAAAATTATTCCTTCCATGGCTACATAGTACATAAGTGGGATCCAACCAAAATTATAAACTTTCCCATCAGCTCTATCGTAGAGTCTCCTCAACATCACTACTATTATTTTGAAAGGAGCATTAGAGGAAATTTCAACTCAAAATGGGCCTTTTAACTTTTATTCAAATTCGATGTCATCATGTGTTATCCAATGAAATTGATTTAAATTTGAAATACCGTATAGGTCTTAGACACTTTTTTAATATAAATTTGGGGATAGGTATCATAAAAAAAAACTACTTTTTTTGTTTGTATTTTTGACATATCTCCCTGTGTTTTTACTCAAATTTTGATCGGGAGAGCTCATTGGTGTTACGGAGAGAAATTCCTATGGCTTGGGGTACCACAACAGATAGCTAGACTCCAGAAATCAATCTTTCCCAAAATATCTAACACTAAAGGATCGAACCTCGTACCTTATTCCAGACGGTTGAAGTAGATCCTCGTTGAGCTTTCCAATTTTCAGCTTGAATTGTTATAGCACGTCCTCAACAACAAGTAAACAATACAATCATACTATATTTCATGGTTTTAGATCTATTCTAGCATATATAATCAATAATGTATAAGCATTTGACATATTCCAATGGATACAATATTCATTCAAATACACATTACTGGACATGAAAAGTTATTTCTATTAATATGAATCAGAGATTACAAGTGACAACCTCTAACGGCACGTCTGCAAACCGGAGAAATTGAATCCCCCACTTGGACCTCCACCACCTCAATCCTCCATCACTCCGATAGCAAGCTTACTAGCAAAATGCAAGCTTGGGAAGAACACAACAGTGCTCCAAGGGACAAAGGGATGCAGACTCAAGCATAAGTTCTGGCAACAATGGACTATAGTTTCGTTACTCTCAATTCTCTCTTCTGCTTTCAATGTCTCAAGGGTTCCTTATATAGCTTTTCAAAGGGATACTGAAAGGTTGAATCCGTGCGATCTCAAGGCATATGGAAGGCTAGGAGTCATATGAGTCGGATCCAAGTCAAGGAATGCTCCAAAGGATTTTGGATTATGTACACATCTCGATGTACGCGACTATAGAGGGAATATCCACGTATGTAAGCGGTTATCAGGGAAAAGGCCGCGTATATCATTTTTCTAATGTTTTTAGGGATGGTCAATGATACATCAAAAGACAAAAAGTGGTCCATAGGGGTTAATGAGTTTGCAGCGGGACAGGGGAAGGCCATACAATGTGTGATTCACCTAGTGTGGTGAAATCCGCTATAACAGATGCCCCCTAATGTATGAGATCAAAGGGGTTATACGATGGCCGAAATACATTATAAGTCCATCCCAGAAGTGAAGTGATGAAGGTACCCAAATGGAAGACCAGCCACCCAATCAGCATAATACCATAATACAACTTTGCATATAACTGCGAATACATATAGCAGTCCCGGATACATAAGAGTACAATGGCCATGAATAGGCATGAAACATGATAACACATATGTGGTCATCGCCATGTACAATATACATAGATCAAAATCTCCATGATGAAGATATACAAAGGACCATGATCTCCACAAAGGCTGAATATATATAACAGATCAAGATCTCCATAGTGGCTGGAAATGTCTGACATATACTGGAACAAATCACGAGAGCTGAAATATCATGAACATTGGCACGATCAAGGAGGTAGCATATAGTGGACGCCACCAATCTGGAAGGTCTTCTACACACACCGCTACGAGTACATGTCCTACTATGTGAATATAGGTGTCGAGGTTGAACATAGTAGTCCATCGTCTGATTACCGGTC
Source organism: Pseudotsuga menziesii (assembly GCA_001517045.1). Taxonomy (NCBI): domain Eukaryota; kingdom Viridiplantae; phylum Streptophyta; class Pinopsida; order Pinales; family Pinaceae; genus Pseudotsuga; species Pseudotsuga menziesii. The sequence goes on along the minus strand of LPNX010221247.1, from coordinate 231,150 downwards.
ATTGATGTATACTGTTAACAGACGCGAGATCACCCACCAATAATGAAAATGGGAATCAAGGTACTAGAGTGCAAACTAACAAGTGTGAATAAATGTGTTGAGGTCGAACACTTGAGAGAATCCATCGATCAGGGGACATTGATGTATTCCCAAAATTGTCAATGGCGAGAGAACCTGCCACTGATGACTGCAAGTCTCAAGGCACTCACAATGACTCTAGATTCCGATCCCAGAATAAATGATCTGAAGTCGATGGGATGAAATCCGCTGGAAGGAGGGCATTAGGGCATCCCCCATCATCCAACACGAGGTACTCAGCAAAGCTGTATAATGTGGAAGGACTCGATCATAAGGTGCTCGAACCAGTAACTGTACTGGGAATGGCCGACATGCAAAGTCAAGATAACTGAGGAATGGCCGACTCAGGTTTCAACTTCCTTCGTCATAACGGTGTATGGTGACTGAATGAAGGCAGCATAGACTCGATATACAAACTGGGACATCTCTATGATGCAGGAGGCATCAATAGAGGCTCCATAGGGACTGGAAGCTTAACCAGTCGGTGGAGATAAAACTCAGATAACGAGTACAGCTCCTAAGTCAAACTATAACCCAACCAATGGATGTGATATACAGTGCTCTGTTCGAAGGCGACACAACTCGACAGCTGCCAAAGATAATATCTTTTCTTGTCCGGCTTTTTGGTTTTTTGATTTTTTTTGGTCTTTTTCAGTTATTTGAAAAGCTTGAAAAAAGAATAAAGTAGCTTTATAGTTACAAAATAGGAGGATACGAGTGTCATTTAGGGCAAACAAACTAGTTCCAAGCAGTGGAACATACCTATGCTCAATGCAAGGATACATGTGTAGGATATCGACACTCGGGGGAAAATCCCCTCCCGGTAAAAAGGGAATCAAGCTACGAAGGATATAAATAAAGGCTCTGCATGGCTAGACATGAGACAAGCTCGGGCTATATGGCTGAAACAGAATGTCAGGGGAGCTGGCATAAAGCTCAATAAGACAGGCAAAGCTCATGATAATGCATCCACAACTTGATACAAGGGATTTCGGGGGGTCATGGCCAGCATAAGATCAAGAGGAGTATGAGGCTCTTGCTAAATGTCATGGCAATACTATAAAATGGACTCCCACACCCTAAAGGGGAAACATCGTACCTAAGGAACCAAATGAAAATAAGGCGCTAACTAGGATAGCCATGTAAGGTGAGGCTCTACCACTCATATCATGCCACTTCTATAGCAGCAAGAAGGTTCCGTGACATAATAGAGTGGGTTCGTACCTAAGGATATAGTGACATGGTCATAAGGTCATGCAAAATGCAAACGGTGGTGATCCTAACCTATATGCCAGTGTAGACATTATACCTGAGATCAATATGAACGGGTCAATCCAAAGGCTGAAATGGCGGTGAAAACGGTATTCTACATCACAGATTAGGTCAGAAACGGTCCAAAATGGTTAGAAACGGTCAAAACTATAGGAAAGGGGGTAAAAATTTTCAAATATTTAAAAAATTTTCTATAAATAGTAAAAAATAGAAATCATTTGAAACTTTTACCCATTGGAGCTCTGATTTTCAACAGCAAATTCCAGGAGATCCAGCCGGCGGAATTCACAACTTATTCTTCCAGGTATTTACTCATGTTCTCTGCTTGCATTTCAATACAATTTTTATAATTTTTCATGGTCAAATGAATTTTTAAAGGCCAATCCTACATGAGCACTATGGCCCACGTGGGTATTGAGGGTTTTTCCGCGTATAGGGCTGGCTATACGCGGAAAAGTGGTTGGAAACCGCGTACATACGCGGTTGTTTGCAAAACAGCCGCATATGACGCCGCGCACTAAGATTTACATGAATCTAATGGACATTTTGGTCAATTCTCATGCAGGATGGTGCTAGAGTGGTGAGAACACGAGCACGGTGATGTAGAGGAAGTAGTAAGGGCTGACAGAATGGCTCAAGAATCTCTAAGAAGATGCAAACTCTACAAGTTTTGGTGCCTAGGTGGCTTGAGGGCCAAACCAGGACTACTACAGATGCTTGTAGACTATTGGGATCTGGACTCAGAGTCCTTCCGGCTAGATGGCATGTCCCTCACCATTGAGGTGGAGGATATCTACTTTATCACAGGTCTATCACGGCGAGGTGAGATGGTGAACCTTCGTGCCCGAGGAGGGCCAGGTCATGGGCTTACTATCGATGAGTACATAGCTGTGTACTGCTACCCAGAGATAGAGAAGGTGGGGAGCTAAGTTCCCACCAACGCTATACAGGTGCTGGGCCTAAAGGCCATACTACTGACGCTGGGCAGGATAGCAGGCTTAGCATCACTCCATTAGGCCTCTCGGCCACTGATGTTCTATGCGGTGGAGTGTATGACACCGACCATCTATGACTGGAGCACTTCACTACTAAGCAACATGAAACATCAGCTCAGCGAATGCAAGGCAGGTAGGATATGGAACTTCGGGTTCAGCAGTATCTTGAGCATGTTTTTCTTCGAGCGTGTTCTAGGATTGAGCCCTAGAGTGGATGTTCCTCTCCACGGGGTTCGAGATCCGGCCCAACGATGTTGGGCAGACGCGATGTGCAGACTGGGGGGTGGTAGGGTGGCCAACCCTTATCCAGCAGACTTTTTTCCATGGTGGCGACGACAGATTGTTTCCATAGAGGACTACCCTTATGCAGGGATAGATTTCTGGGGAGATCCAGACATGCCATTACCACCAGGATCAACATATGGAGATATAGGTAACGAATCTCGACCCTTACTCTTCTTAAAATTTTTGAAGTATTTAATTTTTTTGTGTTTTCTTGATTAATGGAATCAAAAAGACATGTTTTTGGGTGACAATACATAATGACATCTACCATTCATGTGCAGATGTGGGACCACGATGACTAGAGGGCTTCACACGTCATAGACGGAGGGGAAGAGGAGATGATATCACCGGTGTGGATGTGAAGAGAATGCTCCAAAGCATCCATACCAACTTCGTGCGACTAACTCATAGGATTCCCATGGCGCAAGTCGAGGACTTGCCTGAGGCTATGTAGAGACAGGTGGTGGGTGTACCACATGCATGGGTGCATTTATTCCGGCGGCTAGCTAGAGCTGTGGTGACATATCATGATCACAACCCTCATCCACCTCCATAGGACTAGACACCTGGGAGTGTATGTATTTTTTACTACCATGTATATGATGGTGGCTTTCAAAGCCCCAATTTTGTATTATGAAACTATGTATTACCACATTTTTTATGTATATAAAAAAGTTTTATGGTGATCGGTCTATTTATTTACATGTGTAAAAATTGTGTTTATGATTAATTTATAATGAATGAAACAAATGCCAATCTAACACATAGTTAGCATATGAGTCAACAATTTGATTATAATTTCTTGGAATGTGTATATATGTTATGTTCTCAAACCGCCGTTCTAACAATCTCACACGTAAGAATCTCCTCAATAACGTCGGATCTCTAACATGGTACAAACCATTTGGCTGTGACACTACTAACTCTAAATCAAGACGTACCTAAAGAGAGAGAACACCATGTGAAATGGCATCCCGTAGAAGCTCGATAACGGCACTATATTCAGCAACATTGTTGGAAGATGGTCGTAGACATACACCTCCTAAAGACAGTACATGACCCATAGGAGTATAAATCACCCAAGCAGCTGAGGCTGAGTGTTGAGTGTGACGGCTTGCACCATCCGCGAATCCTATGTAGGTGGAAGATTCCATTGACATCTACCACAAGAAATGGAAACTAATCACAAACCCGATCACGATAAACAAGACCTAAATATGCAAAAAATATGTACAATAATATACAACAAACAGCCTTGGCTAAAGATCATGCATAATATTTTTTGAGATAGAGCCCATTTCTAGGCTCCACCAAGACTGTCCCTTCATAATCCACTAACTCGTAGGCACCCTTCTCTAACACATGCTTGACCACGTAAGGACCACGCCACATAGGATTGAACTTCCCTGGCCCCAAGGGTTCTTTCGATTGATCCCACAAAAGGACCAAGTCTCCCTCACTAAACACTCTTAGACGGACAGACTTATCATATTGGGCCTTTACGCAATGCTTATTAACCTCTAGAGTCACCAAGGCATCTCTACGCTGCTCATCGAGTTGCTCAAGGTGAACCAAACGCTCTTCCAAAGGTGAAGTGTCTGGTAAGAGTTCCACAGCTAACTTCAACAAAGGAATATCCTCACTCTCCAAGCGGTCAAGCTCTGGAAGGAAGTCCGATCTATGATAGAATTCCTCCCATGGTGGCTCGACTCCCAACCTAGCCTTGATAATTGCTTCATCTGAAGGGAAAACCGTATCAAGGCAGTCGTGGGCATGAGAAGAATGTACTGCCCATGCTGGCAGCACATAGGGGTCTTCCTCCTCCATCCGCGAAGATGAAGAACAAGGCTCTACAGCAGACTGGAGATTAGCTTGGTAAGCTATCATGACTGTAGGCAATGGCACGCTCATCTCAATGGGCTCACTCGAAGGACTCGGTGAAGGAAGAATCCAAGGATCTCCCATATGACTTGTGCGAAAAGGCACCGATCTTGTAGACGTCGAAGCACCATCGAAACTAGATCCTATCATGAGGATGGGTGTAGGACAACTAAAGGTTCCCATGAGGGACAGATACATGCCTACACCCACACTCCCAGTTGCCGGCTGGGAATGTTCAACTTTCGGAACCAAAGCTTCCGAAGATGCACTAACAGGCGGATTCTTGAATGCCATTTGGTCAATCATTACAATCTTCCCATTATGAGGAAAGCATACAACGCGAAATATGGAAGACGCAACGGCTTGCATACTATACATCCAGTTCCTTCCCAGTAAGATATTGTAGTCAAGGGGTACATCAACCACCTCGACCTCTATCGCAACGGTCTTCCCTCCCAAACGGACTTTAAGGGAAGGAAGGATACCGTGTGGCCTAAACAATCTCCCATCAAAAGCAGTTAACATGGTCGTAGATTTTGACAACTCAGGAGAACCAAGACCCTTCCAACAAGACAAAGACATCACAAAAGCAGCAACGCCCTCGTTAACCACAGTGCACTTGACGATCATATTAAGACATTCTACATGCACCAGAAGGGACACATAGTAGGGCAAGCGAGGCTGATGTCCTGCGGTTTCAAATTTGATCATTGAGGAAGAATCATCACCATTCACACCAAGAGCGGAAAGGAAAGCCTTCCTTTGTGACGGACAACTCTGAAGCACTTCCAATGCAGACATCGTACAAGGAGTATGGCCCAAGTCCTCGACAAATGAATAATTCTGGGCGGCTCGGGCATTTGGATTATGCCCCGAACGCTTAAGTACCCCCTTAGGAATGCAAGGTGCAGCCTCAGGTTTATCCCCAGGTTTCTCAATGCGCAAAGGGGTTCCTGGTGGATCAGGTTCTTTACCTAGGTTGGGTTGTGACGAAGTATAATCTTTCGCATGCGTCACAACTTTCACGGCACGGACCATATTAATGCACCCACGACCACTAGTTTCAGGTGGATTTTCATCACTAGATTGATCATGGGACTTAGAGTTCATATTCTGGTTATGCGGTAAAGGGTTCGTTAACACAGCTGGGCCCTGTGCTATGTACTTCGAAGCTTCATCCATCCTAGGGAACAAGTAAGTGAGGTGATCGTCCTTACATAGCTTGCAAGGAAACTTAACCTTACGTTTATTCTGCTTGTCCCCCCCAGCATTTTTATTGTTCTTGTCATTATTGTTGGCATTCTCATTCTTATTCCCACCCTTTTTGTTATTTTTACCCTTTTTTCTATTCTGTCTGGGTTGCTGGTTACCCTTCTGGTCGGACGATTGCACAACAAGTACATTCGCCGGTTGGGCGGGCTGAGATGAAGCCGTAGCTTGTCCCAAGGCAGATTGGTTGATTGACAACTGAGCAACTTGTTTCACAACCGAACCTGTAGGTTTCTTACTTGCACTACCCACAATGTCATCGGCATGTGGTCCAGGTTTGACCTTGGGATCGGAACTAGAACGAGGAGCGTTGGGTATAATCTCATATAAAAAACTAGACTGAGCATAGATCAAGTCTAGTTCCCGCACCCTAAAGATTGCTTGTTCCTCATTCTGCACTCCGGATGTGGAAACATCCTTCATGATATATGGCAATAAAGATTTGAGGAACCACTCAAGGAGGAATTCCGGCGGTATAAAGGCTTTAATTAATCTCTTCCGTCTACGCCACTCCTGAATATGATTAGAAATATGGGTGGCTTTATCTTGCCGAAATGTCGACAAGAGTTCAATACCAACATCATAGCGCACTGGTAGCTGGAAGTGATTAAGGAAAGTCATTGCAAGGTCATTGAACAAAGTAAAGGAACCCCTAGGTAACTCTATATACCATTTCGCCGCAGGCCCTGTAAGGGTGCGTTGAAATAGTCTCAAACGGACTGAGTCCTGATGCAATGAATTGGAAGAGCACCATAGGTGGAATGTCGTAACGTGTTCACTCAGATCCTCTCCTGGTTTGCCTTCGAACTTAGGGATTTCTGAAGGAATCTTGGTAGGGACAGCCGGCCAAGCCGGGTCATGAGCCACAGGATCATTCGTAAGTCTCGATAAGTCAGGTAAATTGAGTGTCGCGAGGAAAGGGAGCCTAGGATGATGAGTTCTATGGACCGCTCCCTGGTTCATATAGGATTGATTACCACCATGACCTTGGCCATAGTGACCTCCTCCTGTATGACCTATATAGGGTCGCGTGGAAGTAGCATAATGAGGTGGACCTTGACTAGTAGGAGCTACAAAGCCATAGTTAGGAGAATAAGCAGGTTGTGAATACCCGCCTCCATAAGGTGGAGAGACCTGTCCATACTGCGTCCCATAGTAGGGTCCATAGGTCATCGCTTGCAATGCCCCATGGGACACTCCATAGGGAGGAAGATACATTCCGGAAGTAGGAATATACATACCGGAAGTAGGGATATATGTCGTGGAAGTAGCAATCTGACCTCTAGAAACATGAACATAACCTCCCGAAACCACGGGTGGTATGTAGGCTTAAGACACAACTGGTCTAGTAATCGAAGTATGGATCTGACTCACAGCTACGTGCCGACTCAAAGGACCACGTGAATAAGGTGGAGGGTTTACATTTGAAGAACTCGGAAGTGAGGACGAAGGAATCTCTATAAGAAGAAATGTACTAGTGCCTATCGTCACTCGTCTGGAACCTGGTATCCCTATCGGATCACTAACTCTAGACCTAGGAGGTATATAAGATGGAACTTCCACCACTTGGATGGAAGGTGCAATGTGACTAGTACTCCCAAACCTCTCTGTAAGGTAAGGCATGGGATTTCCCCCAGGCATAGTGCTAGGCTCAAAGTCGGATTCAACATGAAATGTCAAATCGTGTATAGGAAAACCAGTCGTAACATAACTACCGTAGCTAGTGTTAGGAGGGTCAAAGTGAGTCTTGGCATCATCCGGCATTCCATACCGGTAATGTGTCAATGGGGAATCTTCCCTAGGGTGAGTAGGTCTATCATGCAAAGATCCTATCTGGGAAATAACAGGACCGATCTTAGCTAGGTCAGGTGAGGGATCGTATGTAGGAGTAAGTTCCCCATCGTCAATACGAATAGGAGGAGGTGGCTCAGGAATAGTCTCTGAATGATCCTCCATGGTGTGTGAATTAGTGTGTGACATAGTCTGCCTGGACAATCTAGGCCCCTCTCCCAAAGGAGGAGGAGAAGTGGAAGGCGAAAGTCCTGCTGACCGACGAGAACGGCGCAGAACCGCACCCGACTCCACAATGACTCAACAAAAAAGCAAAGACTCTCTATTTACGTCAACCCTAGGCCAACTAGCGTGCACAGAGCAATCCCTAAAAAATCTAAAGCCAAAATCAAGAAAACAAGGGTTGGATAAGTGAGCTCCCGAATGTGGCCGGTATGTCTCACCTAGGAGAGGCTTGAGAGGCCCTTGTCACCACAAGCGGAGGTTCGAAACCAATTATTATGGCCCTCAGCTTCAATGCATAAAGCGACTGTGTTGTCTGACCCTAACCTGGCCGGGACACATGCAGAATAACCTCTACACGTACCCCCTCGATATCCTAGGTAAGGTCACTAAGGTCACCTCAATATAATCAACGCTCAGGTGGACAATAGCAGGCGGGATTGACCGTATGGGTAGGGTAACAAATCCTGAAACTCTCGAAAGAGCCCCCAGATACGAATACAATCCTGGCTATAGCGCTGGTGCTACACAGTTACCGACCAGGGGTTATCCCAATCAACAACCGCTCACACTGCCTAGTGCTTGACTCCCTTTTGAGAGGAGATTCCTGAGAATGATGGTTATATAAAGGATTTCACACACTCCCTGGACAGACACCTAGTTGTTGTTGTTTAGTGATCTTGGAGAATTAACTTTCAATGAACTATTCCAAGATCCTAAAACCTAAGCTTGTTGGTGCACCCTAGAAAAGAAAAGAGTGTAATTCATTTTAATTAGCGTTGATTTTAGTTTGGCTTTATTACTCAAAAATAGTATATGGTTGTGCAACTAATGGTGTTATGACGCAACAAGAAGTAAAATGCACACCTAACAATCAATGCAAATGCATTGTGTCCATGAAAACAGGGTATGCGTACTACGTGAATGCACAATTTCTTCTTCAAATGTTAAATGCAAATTTCCCTATATGAAGTCCTAACTATTACTCCAAAGCAAATCTAGATCTAATGCAAGTACAATGCAAAGTGCAAAATGCAATGCATGATGATAAGCAAATGTTTTTGGATTTTTTGAAAATAAAGAGATACAAAAAGCAAAAGAATGATTCTAACCACCCCAGACTCTGCAAGCACACATAAACAGCATTCCAGCAAAGCACTAAGGCAAAAGGACTCTAATGCACTAATCTCAAACAAAAAATCAAAGATGCCATGACAAGAACTTTCCTAAAAGAAAACATTTAGGCTAAAAAAAACGTTTCTGGTCAGAAACAGAGGTATTGACAGACTCAGGCAGTGCCAAAGGAGACTCAACAACTAACAGAATTCACCCAGCAATCCACAATCTTCCACAAAAAGGTTAAAACTAGGGTATACGCGACTGTGCGCAGTGAACCCGTGTGTATACGCGACAATCCCAGGGGAAACCACGTGTATACGCGATTGTAAGTGACAAACCCATGCACAGGAAGAAAAAGATGCACAAATTCAAGGCAAACAGATAGGCTGAGACTAAATTCACACCAATCAGGCTCTACCAGGCATACATGCCCCCATACCCGACACAGAAACAAGAGAGAGAGAGAGCAATTCAAATACATTGAATGCCAAGAAATCAACCCCCGAAGGACAATTACTAGGAACTCCCCAGCGGAGTCGCCAATTCTGTTACGGAGAGAAATTCCTATGGCTTGGGGTACCAGAATAGACAGCTAGACTCCAGAAATCAATCTTTTCCAATATGCAATAGAAATAAAAACATCTAACACTAAAGGATCGAACCTCGTACCTTATTCCAGACGGTTGAAGTAGATCCCCGTTGAGCTTTCCAATTTTCAGCTTGAATTGTTATAGCACGTCCTCAGCAACAAGTAAACAATACAAGCATACTATATTTCATGGTGTTAGATCTATTCTAGCATATATAATCAATAATGTATAAGCATTTGACATATTCCAATGGATACAATATTCATTCAAATACACATTACTGGACAGGAAAAGATATTTCTATTAATATGAATCAGAGATTACAAGTGACAACCTATGACGGCACGTCTGCGAACCGGAGAAACTGAATCCCCCACTTGGGTCTCCACCACCTCAATCCTCCATCACTCCGATAGCAAGCTTACTAGCAAAAGGCAAGCTTGGGAAGAACACAACAGTGCTCCAAGGGACAAAGGGATGTAGACTCAAGAATAAGTTCTGGCAACAATGGACTATAGTTTCGTTACTCTCAATTCTCTCTTCTGCTTTCAATGTCTCAAGGGTTCCTTATATAGCTTTTCAAAGGGATACTGAAAGGTTGAATCCGTGCGATCTCAAGGCATATGGAAGGCCAGGAGTCATATGAGTCGGATCCAAGTCAAGGAATGCTCCAAAGGATTTTGGATTGTGTACACATCCCGATGTACGCGACTATAGAGGGAATATCAGCGTATGTACGCGGTTATCCGGGAAAAGGCTGTATATATCATTTTTCTAATGTTTTTAGGGATGGTCAATGATACATCAAAAGACAAAAAGTGGTCCATAGGGGTTAATGAGTCTGCAGCGGGATAGGGGAAGGCCATACAATGTGTGATTCACCTAGTGTGGTGAAATCTGCTATAATAGTTGGATGCAGAATTAAATTCTGCATCCAACAAGTACCCACTCGGCATACTTTTGACGGACCCCACTACCCCAAAAAAAATAAATACCTGAAAAAATGAAATGATGACATCATCATTCCATTTTTTTAGGTATTTCTTGTTTTTGGGGTAGTGGGGTCCGTCAAAAGCATGCCGAGTGGGTACTCGTTGGATGCGGAATTTAATTCTGCATCCAATGAGCTCTCCCGATCGAAATTTGAGTAAAAACACAGGGAGATATGTCAAAAATACAAACAAAAAAGTAGTTTTTTTCTTTTCTTCCTCCAAAATTAATAAATATTATTTTATTATTTTAACTATTATTTTATTAGTTCATTTTAGAAGGCCCATTTTGAGTTGAAATTTCCTCTAATGTCTGAAGATGAGCAGTCTCATACTTTGCAGATTGTTTGTGTTGGAACTTCTTTCCCTCAGCCACCATCATCTTCGTTGTGGTTGTATAATCAAGTTGTAGTATTTTAACCCGTTCTGTTGTCACACTAGTTTCTTTTTCTGGTAAGCTGTAAGATGCTGCTAAAAATTCTGGTGTGAAGGATGCGAATGCTTTATTCTCTACATCATTCATAATCATCCCTCTGGCATCTACTCTTGGTAAGATCCACCCAATTACTTCTGCACATGGGAGAATTTCAGGTCTTGTAGCCACCTTAGTTATCCCATATCGCAATATATTTTCATACATGACAAGGTCTTCTAACCCTACCTCCAGGACCTTCTTTTCCTTCAGCATGTGGAACATCTAACCCCACTTGAAATTAGGTTCAACTCCAGTTATGGACTTCGTATCTTCATAGATGATTTCTACTTTTTCATGAGTTCAACTTCGGCCATTTCTGAATCTGAATCGTATTCAAAAATCTTGGGATTTTTCTACCCTTTATTTGTCATGGTATCTGAGGTGAGTTGTACCTGTGACACAATAGAGTTGTCTTAGCATTTGCATCGTAAACTAACGACTATATTTTTAATGAAAGCATGAAAGCAAAATGAATAAGAATATATCAATAAATCAAAAACCTTCATTATGTCTTACTCTATCATTTTCATCCATTGGGGCAAGCCGCACATGACGCGGGTCAAGGTTACAGTCAACACAACAATTGATGGACATGAGCAAGCTTCGCCCTCTTCATTTTTAGAAGTAAAACCCCAAACTCGAAAATACCCCACCTACCATAGGTGCAATAAAAACTTCAAGCTTACAACGACGATGCCTTAGGGTAAAAGACCCAGAGCCACTATCCCTCGACCGGAACAAATAAAACCAAAACCTACAGGCCCTGCATAAAGTAGGAAAAACGTGGCCTTCACCAATGCCCAAGAGCCGGATATACACTGGTTCCATGCCAGCGTGAAGCTCGACTCTCTTAAAATCCATCATTTACCTAACAGAATGAGGCAAAACACCTCTAGATTCACTGATGATGCTTTGCAATAGGTAGCGACTAGGTAAAACTAAAGATGAAAGGTGAACCCTAAGGAGATATACGGAAAAAAACCCCTTTTTAACTCGAGCAATAAAAGAAAACCTAACCTAACCCTGCGCAGTTGTATCGACGGTCTATAGCTCCATGGCTTAATCCAAACAACCAATTGAAAAGGAGAAACTGAAACCTTCTTGGCAGGTCGGAGGCTCGACATGCAGATGAAATCACTCGGTGAGGACGCGCCATGTGATCTCCACATATGATTTTTCTACCAACTGCACGAAAGCTCGAATGAGATTGTCACTCACCAACTCCTCACTCTCTCTGTAAAAATAAAATTGTAAGAACCTTTCAACTTGTGAATAAACAGGATGTCGAGGTTAAAACCTTTACACGCATTCATGTGAGAAAAAAATCCATTCACGCCAATGCTCTGGGTTGGAGGAAATAACTTAACATGCAAACATCCCTAACACGGCAGCTCGATCTTTCCAATTCACCCGCAACTGTCGGCTCACAACCCAGCAATTCACCCGCAACCTCCTTTGTGGTTCGACAGTTGAAACCATGTCGGCGAGACAAACCGAATGATAGGCACCGTAGTGGCTCCGAGGTTAAAAATCCTCTGCCATAGCAGGCCTGACAAGGATCAGGCCTTTACCAAAAAACTCCTCCACCGTAGTGGCAGTACCAATGGAAAAACCCCCATAATGACGAGTCTTAAAAATGGATAATAACTTTGCAACACACTTGTAATTAGAGGAATTTTGGGGTCTAAAATGGGCCTCCTAAGGAAAATAATAAAATAATAGTTAAAATAATAAAATAATATTGACTAATTTTGGAGGAAGAAAGAAAAAAACTACTTTTGTGTTCGTATTTTTGACATATCTCCTTGTGTTTTTACTCAAATTTCGATCACGAGATCTTGTTGGATGCAGAATTTGATTCTGCATCCAACGAGTACCCACACTGCATACTTTTTATGGACCCCTCTACCCCAAAAACAAGAAATACCTGAAAAATGTGATGATGATGTCATCATCACATTTTTTCAGGTATTTCTTGTTTTTGGGGTAGCGGGGTCTGTCAAAAGTATGTAGTGTGGGTAATCGTTGGATGCGGAATCAAATTCCACATCCAACGAGCTCTCCCGATCGAAATTTGAGTAAAAACACAATGAGATATGTCGAAAATACGAACAAAAAAAGTAGTTTTTTTAATGACAAATATGTCAATTCAACCATTATGGTTGACTTATTTTATTGAAATTCTATTGGTTCTTGAATTCCAACTCACAAAAACTTATTTTGGCACGCTTTCTTATAAGGCCCATTTTAGACCCCAAATTTCCTCTAATGAAGCGCTCCTGCCATTGCGGCCAGGACCGTGGAAACCTTTCGCCGCAACGGCTTACAATTGAGGTAGAAGTCGTCGTAGTGTCCAACCAAACATTAAGCATCCACCATTGCATCTCCTAGGGTCAAACTAAAAGATGAATCATGAAGTATTCCGCAGTAGTGGGCATGACTCGAAAAAGCCTCCACCGTAGCGGGGTGGGTAAACATTAGAATCTTCCCACTGCAACGGCTCACAACTGAGAATTTACCCGATGTGACGGCTCGAAACAAAAGAGTGCACATGCCGCAATGGATTAAAAATGAATAGTCACCCCCCGTAGCAGCTCGAAAATGAAAAAGTATCTGCTGTAGTGGCTCCAAGTTTGGAAACCATCCGTCGTGGCAGATCAAAAACCACTTTTTGCCTGAATGAAATAAAAGAGAGTTTTGGAACTTTTCCAAGATTTGAAGAAACCATAAATCCTAAAACTCAAAATCAAAGTGCCTAAGAGGTAAACTAATACTTTCAAGAGGTCCTAAAAAATAAAAATAAAAATTGGGGATAGTTGCAGCAACAACACATCTCTTGAAAAATAGTGTTATAATTCCTAGAATAAATAATAGTGCTATAATTCCCAAAATAGCAATGTTTTGTCTAGTTAATTGAATAAAGAACTGACATATGGATGTTCTAATGCCACAGTAGATATGACAAATTTGATCTCCATTTATGCAAGGTAAGATTCTAGACTAGTACTGGTTTCTCATGGTCACTGCAACAATAATTTCGGTATGACTTTGATTTGATTCAACTACTGATTAATTTGTGAAAATAACCCAACACTTACGCTTCGTCAATGGCAATGGGATTGACGTAGTGAGTTGCATGTTCAATATATAATCTGCATTTTAACATATATGAATTGTAAAAGTCTGGTGTTGCAAATAAATGCACTGATTTGAGTGAATCGAATGCTTTGTATGGGAATTGAGCATTGTAGGAGCCAAGTTTTATGCCTCAACATTTGTGTTATCTTCCAACCTAAATATAGGTGGTGGTGGTGCTGTCAACATAGATTATAATTCAATGCAAGGTAGTAGAGACTTGGGAAGTGGCGGTGGAGACCTAGTCCATCCAACACGCGTACTGTGATGAAGATTGAATAAATTAAAGAATTCCTTATTCCCAATAAGCTCGCCATCAGTTCTGAAATAAGACTTCAATTGCATTAGCAAATCACAAACTATATAATTGAATATTCAAACTTCTAAATAATTAAAAATTTCATTGTCAAACATAAAAGTTAGGTTAAATTGCAAAATTAAAGTATTCAGTGCTAAACTAATATGAGTCAAAGCATATCGAATACAATTGTACACTTCCTATCGATAGGTACAATCAGACTTGAAAAATACAATTTAGAAAATACAAAAGGAAGCTAGCCAAGATGAATAATAGAGAAACCGCCTGCTCTAAAATGAAGTGGGTTAGGGGATCAATTGATTTGGCTAGCACTCTTGAAGAATTTCACTATGGTGTTAATAAATGTTATTGTAATTACATTAGGTTAGGGTATCAATTGATTTGGTTAGCAATCTGGAAGCATTTCACTTCGGTGTTAATAAAATCTATTATAATTACATTGCATTGTTTGAGTCGGTAATTATATTGTTGGATGAATATGAATGATGATTTTATTCATGAATAGATTGAATTGATTTGAAATCCTTATAAAATTATTGATGTCAATACACTAGGTTGTTTGTTAGTATATGAGATACTCCAATTTTGGTGGACATCACTAACTTACAAGAACAAGAGGGAGAATTCACATTCACATTGAATACTATTATCTCATATCAAATAGATCTGGTCAATCTTGCATGATCAACAAATTAGCCTATCCCAAGTTAACTACCAAATGGTAATAATGAACAAAAAAGAGGAATAAGTTATTCGTTGCCTTGAAATTTGGGACCTCTAGAGATATAATTCTTATTGGTGTTGTAACAAATTAAACAATTTTTGAATGGAATTTATGAATTAGAATGATGTTTCCCTTGTAATTTTTTACTTTTCAAAGAACTACCATTGGCATTGATATTTGGATCATTAATGGTGATATAGTTAGTAAAGAGCCACCAACAATATTGTCTATGATATTAGATAAGTTGTCAACCATTGTCACTAGAAGGTACAATTTCCATGCTCTCATTTTCTAGGAGAAACATTTCCAATACACCACTAAGTTCCATGCCTCAGATGCCAAAGCATCATTTTGCTTTGATTTGTTGAGACTCCAAGTAATTGTGAATCATGAAGCATCATCTAATTGACTTCCAAGATTAGGTTCCCATGTGTATAAAAAATCAAAATCATTTAAAGCCACACTACAAGAATTTTCAGTTTTTGTTCTAATAATTTCATGTATGAGGACTTATTCTCTACAAAAATAACTAGAACAACTTTTACATGGCTTGAATTTAACTTTTGCATCTAGGACTCAAAACAATGGCTTAAAATACCACATAGGACCTCCCAAGGACATTGTTGTATTTTAGGTGGGGATATGTGTGCAACTACGATATTTTGAGCTCTAGGAGGCCTTGAACATGGTTGCATGAATCAATATAGGGATTGAACATTAAAGAAAAGGTATTATGCATCCATAGACATGAACAAGGCATAGAACCACCATAGACTAGGAATTTTTGGTAGGGTTATCATTACCTTTGAGTGGGGATACATATACCATTAAGAATTTTTCAATACTAATTACATGTCTCTATTCCTACACATGGTTGAGGGAGGAAACCAAAACACATGATGTATTGATAGCATGTTTTAGAGCACAAGATATGGGTCATGAGGTGCTAAACATGGTCAAGAAAGGAACATACTCCTTAGACAATACATGAATATTTCATGCATCCAAAGCTGAAGATAACACTTGAAACCAACACACATGACCTCCCACGAGGATGATTCACTTATGAGTGACCATATTGACACCATTCAAATTTTTGAGAACTAGGTATGGATCTTAAGGTCCTAACCAATGTCAACAAATGAAACTTGAGCATTGGGGATACACGATTTCTTTTAGGGATCAATGGCCATGATCAAGGACACAAAACTCCTTGTGTGATCTCTTTGTGGGATATTTGGCCTTTGATTTGTGGTATGTACACCATCATAAGGTTTTAAGCACCAAGGATGGTTTGTTGGACCTAGACATGATCAAGAGTGGAAAAGTGGGCCTTACAACCTAAAGTGAACTTCTATGCATAGAATAGAAAGAAAAATTCCTCAAGCCATATCATCTCACCTCTTAGGAGTATCATTTTCCTCAAGTTAGGATATGGGTACCATTAGGAGGTTTTGATTACTAGATATAAGTGGTGCCTTAACTATGCACAAGAAGGAAACTCAAGCTGGTTTAGGCATTAAAGGTAACTTGAAAATCTTAAGTGTTATGAATTATTCCTTGAACCATTATACATTCCTTCTTTGTGGAATCTTTTTCCTCGAAGAGGGGATAAGTGACTCATTAGAATATTTTTCACATAGGGATGGGTCATGTGGCATTTAACATTGTAAGAATATTAAGCATAAGAACTCATATACCTAAATGAACATTCTAGGCTTTTCAGGATAATAATTTCACCTCAAACACCACAAATGACTATGAAGGGTATTCTCATCCTCAAAGTGGGGATATGAGTACCATTAGGATATTTTAACCATTAGGTATTTGTGTAGATATGTAGCCACTGTAGGTGCAGAAGAATCAATAATTAACATATTTTAGTGTTGAAGCTCCATAAATTACACCTTGAATCATCATCAATACAGTTTTGAGGGAATCATTGTTTTTTAAGTGGATATATGGGAACCATTAAAAAATTTCAAGCACTATGTTTGGGTCTTGAGGCCTGGAGATGGTCAAGAAGGATACCCAAACCTTAGGCCTTTAAAAAATATTATAGGCATCTATGGTGAAGAAAGGAATTCCAAACTATCATAGAGGATATCTCCAAGGTATGATTATCCTTTGAGTGGGGATATTGGTGTGATTAGGATATTTTCAATAATAAGTATGGGTCTTAGGGCCTTAGACATGGTTAGAAAAAGAAACTCATACCATAGGTCGTAAAGGAATATTATAGACTTATAACACTAAGAACAATGCCTTGAACACCACATGTGACCTCTGAAGGGAATCCTTTTCCCATGTGTGGGGATATGTGTGCCATTATTACTTTTTTTTATCACTAGGGATAAAGTCTTGGGGCTCTAGACATGGTTGTGGAAATAAATGTGGGCTTTATGTCCTAGAGAAAGATTCTAGGCATTAAGGGATAAGAAGCATTCCCTGAACAACCACAAATGGCCACCTTAGGGTCTCTTTTTCCTATGAGTGGGGGTTGGTGTTGTCAAGTGGTTTTGGGTGGTAAGTATAGGTGATAGGGTTCTGTACATGATCAAGAGATATGGGTTCCATTAATATTCTTCATGTAGTAGTTATGGATCCAAAGGCCCTAAACATGGTCGAGGGAAGAAACATAAGATCTCAACCCCCTATGACTCTTTAATGATTTTCGGGTCCATGTCTATGGATATTTCTTGATCTTGAAATATAATTTTTGTCTATGCTCAACCATTGTTTGAATTAAGAATGTGATGTAAAAACCTCTTCATCAATATCATGAATAAAAAATAAGGTACACATATTTTAAGATCATTTAAGAGATTGTGTTTCCACCATTTTAAGGACCAATTTATTTTCTTCATTATATAAGGTTCAATCTTGAAATATCATTGTAATGGTCTAGGTTCTTTTATAAAGTGCCCGATCCTTTAAAACTGTCATCGTATTTTAATTGTGTTGTTTGTATGTATTGATCCAACATTACATACACTATAATATGTATTGTGCATTTATGAAGTATGTATAGAAGGAGTACACATCATTGCCAAGGGGGAATGAAAATGGAAAGGACTCACTATTATGGATGGTAGGAAACAATTTTGAGATACTACATGTATTGTTGATAGAAAATCACTTTCTTGCACTATGGATTGCAAAGTCGTTGTTTCATTATAGTCCTATTAGAGGTGTTTTACAAAAATCCAGTATATTTATAAAGATGCATACTTACCATAAAAAAAAAAATCCAAACCCCCCTCTAATTGATAAGTATATATACCAAGGGTACTTTGATGGAACCAACCAAGGAAACCCTAGTCCTTGTGGGCTAGGGGAGTTTTGTACCTCAACGGTGTATGCTACACCCACTACAATCTATGTCTAAGTAGAGAACAAATGACAGGGGAGAGATTGAATACCTTACTAAATATATATATAAACCATGACGAGTGGCAAAGGGGTGGCTACAAGGTGAAATTGTCCACTCCCTCGAAACATCTTCTAGCCTATGGGATTTGGACTTAACTAGTATCGATGGAATTAGGTCTACCTTCTTTAGTTTTTTTTATATGTATGGGATTTATATGGTTACATGGATGCTATGGGAACATAAATTTGGTATTTGAAATATTGATATTGAACATGTAATAATCAAGGGATATATGAAACTTTATCTAAAGAAAACTGATGTCTAGGGGGAATCAAACATGATGGATCCTATGCCCAATTTTCTATTCTACAAATTATAATCTTGAAGGCTCTATGATCTAGACAAATAGGTGTAGCTTTGTTTGAATTTTTTTAGGTGTTTTCTTGAGTTTTCATTAGCAAGTTCTAATTTTCAATCTTCATTGCATTACTAGAGGATTGAAAAAAACTTGACAACATTTTTACTTGCTAGCACGCCGTTGAAAAAAAACAATAATATCAATGGTACCAATTCATATAATTTGAATAAAAGAATTTAAATTTAAATTGATTTAATTAAAAAATTTGGCATAATAACTATTTCCAGTCAATAAATTTAAAATAAAACAAATTAAATTTATATAATTGCATAAATAAATGGTAATTAAATTGTATGGGAAAAGTTTTAAAATTCAATAGCATAATGGCCACCCAAAAACCTTTTTTTAATAAAATAAAAATTCTTTTTTAATATATTAAAATGCAAAAAGAATGGACCGACCTCTTAAGGTTGGTGCCATTAGGTTTATGGAAGGTCCATGAATGTAAATGGGGTATGGTAGGGTCACTATAATGCTCGATTGAGTGTTCTTAGGTTTCCAGTCTATTTCTTAGCCGAGAATTCCTATGGGAAAAAACATAGTTCATTTTTCCATATATAAAAAGAAGTAGCTCGCTCAAGCTTTATGGTTTGATTGAGCAAGTGTGTAAAAAATTCTGCTCCATCCACACACCTTACCAAGAATTTTTATCCATCTCTATGGATTAACCTTATTTATTTTTGCATAATAAACACATGATTCCTTCATAGCTTAGAATTATAAATGAATAATCTTACTAACTATATTCTGCCATGCTTTTGAAAGAAATCCACATCCAATGCAATCATCATAATCCAAGTTGACACCGTTACATATGTGCCAGCATTACAGGGCATTGGCTCTATATATATTCTCTCATTTCCTTAGTGTCTTCATTTGAGTCCAATAACGAACACATATAGTGTCAATTAAGTCCCATCATTTACTAATTTTAAATCAAGAGAGGATGTAGTTTAATGAATTTATTGGTTATGTGGATTGGTTTGAACATAAAAATTTGTCACTTGTTTGAATAATAGACTAGCATGAGATCACAATAAAACATGAATGTAAATATATGTGCTTATATTAATTAAAGATGGTTGTGTTTATAGGATGTTTGTCTTGAAATAAGAGGATAGATGAAATGCATGAAGAAGCTACAAACATGAGAACATTTAGATTAGGTTGGATTAAAGTATTTTTGGATAAGGGGTGATAACAACACTTGTGGTTTAGATCATGTTGATAGTGGATGAAGGAGTAGTAAACAAAATTTGATTGTTCGCAATGCCTTAATCTTTCTAGGGAGGTTTTCATGGCTTCCATCGCTATATGCTTCACTTTCCTTGGAATGGGGTCTCTCATTGTACCAATAAAAATGTAGTTATCATAAGAAGAGTAGAATAAGAAGAAGAGTTGTTGGTAGACACTAAGCATTCTAAACATTGAATTACAAAAACAAACTAAATGCTATAAAATAATATTAGGTTGCAGTGTTAGTTATATTGAGTCATGTAGTTTAGCATAATTACAAATCTAGTTTTAAAAATAAACATTAAATTTATTTTTATGTGTTTTGTGCTAGTCATCTAGTGAGAAACTTACAATGTTGGATTCATTTGTAAATATACTCAAAAGTATATAAGAACTTAAAAAAAAGTGTAGCAAGCATTGGTATTGGTGGCAATACCCTTCATGTCAATCCATAAATTTGACATAGTTACTTCAGTTTTCTTGGTCTTAATAATTGGTGATCTCATTAGGTTCTCATTGCAAGCACATCTCAAAATCGTATTTATATACCCAAAAACCTCTAAAAGAAGCATATTTAAATCACCATGGTTGTGATGAGTTAAACATTTAGGAAGGTAAGTGTTGTAGCAAATGTTTTGAAATTCTGGTATAATGTGGGTGTATGTAGGACATTTAAAGAGAAATTGATTTTTGTCTTAAACCCTCTTAGTGTCATGAAGATGAGAAATTATTCCATCCCACAATATTTTAGGAATTGTCTAGCACCCTGCTTTAGTATGGATCTTGTGAGAGTTTGTTCTCATTTTGGAAATGTTGTTTTTCTTCTTTAATCTAGTTAAAATAGAGATACTTTCAATCTTCTAGATTAGGGTTGATCACCTCTCTACAATATCTTAATTTGCTCTTATATCCTCGTTACAGATCAAAATGACACATCTATGCATGTGACGACTTTCCCATGATACTGTAGTATGTCGACACTTCCATGACGACACCTCATGAAAGTCACTGAAAAACACCTATATTGGAGGAACCATACCTAGAGTTTAGTAACTCTATTTGACGTCTTCTTTTCCCCGTTGGAAAGGTATTTGAGTCAGCTAAAACTTTTCAGAAGATGCCAAAGTCTAAAAATGAATAGAAGTACCATAAAAATGATATATTTTTATGTACACGTGAGTTGCCTCAAGGAAACACACGTGTTTCACGCAACTTGTTATATATGATACCCGCGTGTCTCTCTAAATACACGAATATTTACATCAAACACCGTGTGTGTACACATTTATTTCCACTGAAACTTGTGTGTCCTTTTTCATACAAGAATATTTACATTGAAACCCCCATGTGTACGCGACTGTTGTCACTAAAACTCGCGTGTTTTTCTGGTAGATGTCAAAAAAAGGAAGTTTCTCAATTTTGGGTAGGTTGGGTGGTTATGAAACTGAATTCTTTGATTGTAACTGATCCTATCCTCGCCCCTAACTCTTCAGAACACTATATAAGAGAGGGAGAGGGTCCATGAGAGGAGACTTGAACCTTTGCATTGTTATGCTGGAGGAATTGGGACTCTCATTCCCCCCACCTTTGCCCTAGAAGTTATTCCCTTGTGTTGCAGATCTTGGAGGCTGAGTTCCTTGGAGAAGAGAAGAAACAGAACTAGATCAAGGTTTCATGAGGTTCCCAACTTGAAGAGAAGGTATACTTGTACTTATTTTCATGATTAATAAAGATGTGATGTCCTTCTTCTTCCCAAATCATTATTCAATGTATGATTGAATCCATGTTTTTGATCATATGATGATGTTAGTGAGATCATTATTTCATGTTTATTTGATTATCATTGCTTTACATATGGTCATATTGGTTTGAGGAAGGTATAATTCGTTTTGCAGGTCTCTTGGGGAAGAGGAGCAGGAGAAGGGCTATAGAAAGCTTGGACCGGCCTTCAGTTTATCAGGTATGGACCATTATAATCTCTAAATATTTCTTACATATACTTGCATAACTATATGCATCCACCTTTCAACCCCAGTACATTGATGGCCTCTTAAACCCTAGCAGCAGGAAACTTTCCTCTACAACAGAACTAACGACTCTGCTGGGGATCTCTTTGTATATTTGGGGTTTCTTTGTCTTTTTTCTAGTATTTCTCAAGTTTTTAGGTCCTTCTTGCCACTTAGGAACACCTTTTCAGTCTATTAGTACACCTCCCTTTCCTTCCTAAGGAAGTTTTTTACTTTTTTTAGGTCTTTTCCCACCTATACACGAGTTACAGACTACACAGTCATGTGTCTGGTTTGTACATGCAATGTACTATACTGTGAACCCATGTATGAGATGTGTCCTGTCAGTAGGGAAACTCATGTATGCCTCTAAAACAATGTTTTTTCCTCATTTTTGTGGTTTTTTCTATTGTTTGAGGGCTCTTTCGTAGGTTTTTTGGGGTCCTCTACATGTGCATGACTCCAGGGAGTTAGTGTCATACCTTTTGGGTGTTCTTTATCTATGTGGAAAGTCTTTTTGTAGCATTAGGGTTTTCTCTTTGCTCATCCCCCCTCCCCCTTTGCTTGGTTTTATTTTTGGATTATGTTTATGATCAGTCTCTGTTAGTGGTCTTTGTCTAAGTTCAGAAGCTTGTTGGTGTTTGTTTCCTTCTTCTTTTGTTGGTTAACTTCACCATGCCAAAATAGTTGACTTGTCTCTTATGCAAGCATTCCTTCCAAGTAGGGTTTATACCGACTTTAGGGAATTCTAGAGTCTGTCTGGTGGTTGTATAGCAGAGTTCCTTTTGCTTGGTTCTTATTATATGCATACTTTAGTTTGTAGGTAGTTTTTATTTTACATTTATATAAGAAAAAGGGAAAAAAGGACATGTTTGCTTTATATACATGTAGATTAGATCTTTAGTCTAGATTGCATGGCATATCATTGTTTTTGAAAAAAATAAAAAGAAATTGTTCTTTTGTGGCTTTCCAGTTTCTATTTGAAAAAAGGTAGAATAGTTTTTGATTTCTTCATTTCATGTTCTCTTTTGTTTAGTCATATTGTCTCAACATTGAGTCAAAACACCATTGTTTTCGCCTCTGCCACCCCCTTTGAGTAATTAACATCCTTTTAAAATAAACGCTTAATATTTAAAATTTATTAGTAATTGTTTATTTATAGGAATGACACACACTAGTCTAGGCTAGTGTTTTGGGTTAGGTATATCTTAACTACCCAAAACCTCAAACTTAAAAATAGTGGCCTATCTATTAGGAAATCCAACTTCGTTGGGAAAGACACCGGAAAGCTCCTCTCACATAGGATTCAAGCACAAGGTCGTGCGATATTGAGCTGTTGGAGATACCCCTCCACTTCTTAGTAAAGCATAAACCAGAGATGGTGCATGTTTGGGGACTCATCTAGTACCTCCTCTTGAACCCTTGTGGTGCCTGGTACTATTTGGGTTTTGGGATTTGCTACCCTGCCCAAGCGCATTGGCTAGAATGACGACTGTTCTGATGGACTTTCTTTGCAATTTTGGTATCCTTAGTATCTCATTTGCTAGGATCTTACACGGGTGGCATTGGAAGGATATTTCCAGTGCACCTAGGGTAGACTTGGAAGGTAGCCTCGGTAGACAATCTGGGAGGGAGGTTTGGTGATTCCATTGCTTACACTTGGAGGGATCTTCACGAGACGCCATGTGACTACTCTCCTTCCTTCACTGGTTAGTTCTGATCCCTCATCATCCTAGAATTTACTTTGGAAGAAATCTTTGTTTTCCTGACTTGATACTTAGGTCTTTTTCTAGTGGTGTGTTCTTTGTACTATTATTTTTTGTAGATCTCATACTTTGTCTCCTTGTTTGAAACTATGGCTAACACCCCTTTGAACACCAACCAAGAGATCCACATGCTAGGAACTCCTTGTACTATTCCTCTCATGGGGAATGTTGGTGTTCCTTTGATGGCCACATTGAATCTGCTTGGATTCACCCTAGGGATACCGGTGTGGTTCTTTTCTGCTCCAACTATCATGAATGTTCCTGATGCTTCTCAAGTAAGCTCCTTATATCAAAGGCATCAAAAAACAGCTTCCACTTCACCTGAGCTACTTCTCCTCCTCCTTCTACCTCATGCAGTGAAAGTACTTATACTAGTAACCGACAGTCTAAAAGGAGTAAAAGAAGGAGGAATAGGAAGAAGACACATAAACAAGGGGGCACCCATTCAACCTCTGCAGGTCAAGTTGAACCTCACCACCCAGCCTCTGTGGTTCATGTTGTGGGCACCCATCCAACCTTTGCAGGTCATGTTGAATCTAAGCACTCAACCTTTGCAAGTCAAGTTGATATTCACCATCCAACTGCTACTGATCATGCTGGTGGGATCCTTCCAACCTTTCCAGGTCACATCGAATCCATCCACTCAGCCTCTGCAGTTCATGCTGAGGTAACCCATTCAACCTCTGTATGTCAATTTGAACCTCCCCATCCAACCTCTGCAGGTCATGTTGGATCCAGCCACCCAGCCTTTGAAGGTCATGCTAGGGGCACACACTCAACTACTGCAAAGCATGTTGATCCTAGCCATTTAGCCTCTACTGTTCATGCTGGTGGTTCCCGTCCAACCTCTACAGGTCATGTTGGTGGCAGTATTTCAGCCTCTATGGTTCATGCCAAGGGAAAATAGTCAGCCACTGCGCGTTATGTTGACACTTTTGAAAAGACTAACCGTTCAAAACACAAGCGTAAGTTCCCTAGTAAGCTTTGTGAGGGAGACCACCTTACTTATCTATGCCCTTCCATTTCGGAGGTATGAATAATTTTGTTTCATGGTCATCCCATTTTTTAACATTCTAGAGTTTTTCAAAAACTAGCCTCTCTTAGTCTGGTTGGACCCAGTCACCCATCCTCTAGTGGTCATGTTGGGGGAAAACTCTCAGCCTTTATGGTCATGCTGAGAGTAAACAGTCAGCCACTACTAGTCACATTGAAACCATTGAGAAAACTGGTCATTCGAAGTGCAAACTTAATTTCCCATGTAAGCTACGCGAGGGATATCATCTTACTCACCAGTGCCCTGCTATCGCAGAGGTGCGAAGGGTGTGGTCCGAGACTTAAGTATTTCCTTCTCCTGAACAACCTATAGTTTCTCAAAAAACTACTCAACATTTGGTTGATCTAGTGGTCGAGCCTTCCTAGTATTTAGTTCACCCACTCTTCTTTTGGAGAGTGGTCCTTATGTGATTGCACCAATTTCACCTTTGGTCAATACCACTTCCCCTTCGGAGAGTGAATTTCACAAAGTGGTTGAATTGATTCCATTGTCGATCAATCCCACTCTTCTTTTGGACAGTTAAGTGTTTTCTAGTCACATTTTATTCACTACCAGTTCAGAACTTAGTGAATAAGGGGGCATTGAACTCACTTCAGATCAACCCTCACCAAGCTCTCGGATTGCTTCCTTTGATTGGGATAGCCTAGTTGAGCCCCGCCTTCCTTCTGATGCACCTTTCCAGATAAAGGTTAAATTTGGATAGTACATGATTTCTCATTGTATTGTTGATGAAGGAGCTTCAGTTAGTATCTTGTCTGCTTGTTCTTGGCGAGGCATGGGGTCTCCCAGCCTTGTTTTGGAAACTAGTCAGTTACTGGCATTCGATAGAAGAACTAGTATAGCCTTGGGAATTCTTGCTCAAATACATGTTACTTTGGGTGGGAAGACCGTCCTAGTTGACTTCATGGTGATAGAAGACCCATTGGACTTCAATATGATCCTCGGACGTGATTATGTCTATATGCAAGCTGTGGTGTCAACATTATTTCGTGTGATGTACTTTAATCACGGTGAAGAAATTGTCACTATTGATAAGTTGTATTTTCTTGAACCCTCTCCTGACCCAACTAGAGACTACGTCTTTCCTTTATTGATTCCCACTATTTTGATAGACACTACCCTACCATGGGTGAGCTATGTGGCCTCATGGCCTTTGCGTTCAATTGCTACTGAGAAGCAACCTCTGTTTTCATGCTTACCTTCTTGGAACTTGGTCCCAAAAATTGACCGGGTGAGTCATCCTATGCAGACTGTGGATCCTTCTCTCCACTATGTTAATCCATTTGAAATTTTAGACATGTGTCCTATCTCGAATGATCTCCTTCCTTCAGATGAAGTCTTCCTAAAGTCCTTGATACAGTCTGACCTTCTTTTGGATGTTGGTTCAGTTGTGACTAAGTATAACCTTGATTTTCTTAGTAGACTTGAGCTTTATTCTTATGTTGTTCTTGTTGACTCTTTTGACTCTTCCTTTGAACAACAATTCAGTGATCCTGATGAGTTTGATTTTTCTTATGAATTTTTCGACTCCTGTGATACTGAGTTTGTTCCTCCAGACTCTATCTCTCTTGCTGATTTTTTCTTTTCTTCTGAGGTTGATCTTATTGATCATAAACCATTGGGCCTTGGCACTATAGAGTCCCCTTTGGTTGATTCTTCCTTAACTACAACTTTTGTAAAAGATAGCAAAGCCGCATGTATTTCTTCCAAAGTGACATGCATCAGATCTTTTCTTATGAATGTGATTATGATGTTGTTGTTTCTTTGAGACAAGATTTATATTTGGATTCACAATTATTTACTGGCCTTGTCTTATTGCTCAAGCTGTAACTACATTTTCATGTACCATTCTCATTCTTAGGATCCTAATGTTAGCTTCCATGCTTTTACCTTGTTATATAAGCCTTCATCTCTTTTCTCAATATCACCTAGCCTTGTACCATTTTTCCACAATATCTTGACACCATTTACCTGGAGGAGACGCTCCCCAAGTGTCCTTATCTTGCTTGCTTTCCTTGCATTATGCATACGTTTGTTCCTTGTGCTTGGAACTAGTTTCTCCTGCCTATGACACTCGTCTCCTCGCATTTAGAGCATTCTTTCTGCTCTCCTTTGAGCTCATTAAAAATAGTAAGGAGGTCACGAGTTGACTTTTACGAACTTGTTAAAACTTCACGGGAAAGATATGGAGTCTCTTGAGCCCCAGGTCTAACTCCTCAAAATAGAATTGACTACCGAGTAAAATTGTTTGTTTAGACTCATTAAGAATAAGTGAACGGGCATCCACATTGGTGGTAGTTTATTGCTTTTTTGAACCATGTGGAATAGTTACAAAAAAGGAGCACTCTCTTTTCTTTGGAATTGAGAAGAGTATTCTCAGGAATGGGTTTATCACTTTTCCGGACCTGAGGGACTAAACTTACGAAAAAGGAACATTCAATATGATCTTAGTTTTCTCTTTTTCGTGCTCTTGTCCTAAACATGAAAAATATTCTGAGCGTACTTTATGTCTTTTTCATGCTCGCAAAACCTAAAGAACAAAGAACCGAGTTTATTGTTGGAAGCCCCATTTATCGTAATCAAATGGATCTTTTCGAGTGATCTTTCCTTCCTTCACACTTGTAAAACTTAGGCTATATGTTGCTTTTGAAGGAACATTGGTGAGGTGGTAATTTAACCTTTCGGACCTTCCTAACTAAGTACAAAAAAGGTGTGCCTTACTTATTCGGAAGCTAAGAGCGTTCTTCTGTGGAATTTTTTATACTTTTCCTACCTCAGGAGACTAAATTGTACAAAAAAAGCACCCCCTGGAGACTTCTTTGGAGTTTTCAGACTCTCTAAACTATGAATACATCATCAAGCATTCACTAATTCGGGCTCGTAAAATCCATGAATCAGTGCTTTGTTAAGCATTCTTTTTGTCTCTTCTTTGAGCTTGCAAAAAATGAAGAAGGTCCTGAGTTGGATTTCTTGGACTCGTTAAACCTTTACAAGAAAGAGGGAAGGGAAGTTCATTCACATATTTTTTACATCATGGCAGCAAGTCTTGTCTCCTTAAACAAAGAAGCAGTTTTGAGTCTATCAACAGTTGGGTCTCAGTTTTTGATGTTATCCCGATTTAGAGGTTTTACTCCTCTATTTGGTATCTTTTCCAATTATATGGGGAATCTGTCAATGTTTCATACATTTCATATTTATGTCGATTGGTCCCTTTGTGTCAAGAGATTCCTAAGTCACTTTTGTGTCGTGCTCACTGTTCAAGGATAAACATTTGTCAGCCATTCTACCATTGCCTTGACCTTTTGTGTCGTCTATTCCCTGGTATCAGTTCATTACATCATGTCTTCAGTGGTCCTTGTTGAAATTTTGTACCAATTCCATATCCAATTAGTCTTTCACTTACCTTGTGTTGGACGATTGAGGATGCCTTAATGCCTTCCTTCCAACAGATCTCTTCTTATCGACTGCAATACATTTTTCTCTGGGAATGAGATTTAGAGTTTATCATAGTACCTTGGGGATTGCAATCATCAGTGGAAATTTCACTCTTTATTGGGTAGTAGGATACCTTATTGTCTCCTACTCGATGGATTCTTCAAGTGTTCGAATTCAAGCCCTTGTATTCAAACTTGTTAGAATGTACTACGTACCTTGGGTACCATTTTCATTAATGGTGGTTTCCGTTGCATTTTTTAATGGTTCTCATCATTGACCATTAATCAAACGGTTTCCTCCATGTTCAACTTCAGCTTCTTTATTCACATGGTTAGGATTCGTACCTTTTTGGGAGGTTTGGATTGAAGACCTTGAGTTGACAGTAGCATCATCATCTTTTGCTATTTCCTGAGTTGCGCAAGACCTTGTTACACTTCATATCAAATTTGTTGAGACATAGATCCACCTTGTATTTTTGTGGCTATGATTGATTGTTGAGCATGGATCCACCTTGTTCATTTGTGGCCATGACTCCTTTAGATTTGATATGGCTCCTTTTTGCATATTCAGCAACCATGATAGTTACATCAGTTATACATATGTTGGATTTGCTTATATCTTTATGGCGATCATTTGTATATGGACTTTTATATCCCAGAGATTAGTTTTGTCTGACATTTATCTCTCTTTCAGGTACCTTTGTTCGAGCGTTTCGATCTTGGATTCTCTTCTCTCTCCATACTTAGTTGTTTCCTTTATAATGTATTTCATCTATCTTCTTCCCATCTAACCTCATACATTAGGGGGCATCTGTTATAGCTCAAAATGACACATCTCTTCCTGTGACCACTTTCCCATGACTATGTCGCATGTCAACACTTCCATGATGACACTTCATGAAAGTCACTGAAAAAAAATATATATTGGAGGAACAATATATGGAGTTTTGTAACTTTCTTTGACCTCTTCTATGCACCATTTGAAAGGTATTTGAGTTAGCTAAAACTTTCTAGAATACACCTATTAACACCCAAAAAGTGTTCACTACCTCATCTACCCCATTACATGGCTGATTTGTCCATTTTCCTACCATATTTCCCTTAAAAACCCTGAAAATCCCACTAAAGAGCCTCCAAAAGGCCATAAAACCATCTAAAAAGCCTCCAAAAGGCCTAAAATGCCTCCAAAAGGCCAAAAAACCCCTTTTTTCCTCCAAAATATCCAAAATTCCTCTAAAATAGCAAAAATCACCAAAAGGGAAGAAAAAAAATATAAAATAATGAGGAAAAGGAGGAAAAAACCCTAAACAGCTGCCCTAAAACCATATGGTTTCCAAAACCATGGGCTAGCACTCCACCACTAAAAAACTATAAATAGGTGATGGAGACCCCTTATTTCACATCCACAATCATAAGCATCCTTACTCTGCCAAAACAGCTCTGGAAACCCTAGCTCACCCTTGAGCTACTTTCACCATTGAGAGCCCCTTTTGGCCCATTTCCACCATCGGAGAAGGAGAAGGAGCAGGCTGGAGCTTGGAGCAATCGTCTTGGATCACTGCAAAGAGCTTCACCAACCTTCGCATCGGAGGTAATATCAATATAAAAAACCATTCTTTACATTTTGTTGTTTTGTTTCATGCATATATTTAGAGTAGTTCATTTTTCTGTTTAGCATTTTTATTTACATTTTACTAAACTGCTACTAAGGAGTCACTTCTCCTTAGTAGGTGCTCATTCGCACAAGTTAGGGGTAAAACCCTAGCTACAGTTTTGGCGACTCCACTGGGGAACACAAAAGAATCTTTGTAGTTAGGTCAATAAATGGCGTGGGGAAATTGTATTTGGCGACTCTGCTGGTTTTCTTTTGAATCTCTGTTTTTAGTTTTAAAAAAAAAAATTATTTAGCTTTTTCCTTTAGGCTGTCCCTTTCGACTGTCGTAAACCGCATTTTTTCCCTCTGCAGTCGCGTCCCGACCGCATCTTTCAGGCCTTTACCTGCGACCCGACCATGGCTATCAGACCGTCTCCGGTGCCCTGCCGGCAGATTCAAGTCTGTTACCTGCGATCCGACTACGGCTATTCAACCTGTTTGCTACGATCTGGCTGCGCCTGTCGGCCATTTTCCTGCGTCCCGACCATGACTTTCCGCCGATTTGCTGCGACCCAAACATGGCTTTCATCCTCTTAGCTGCAACCCATCTGCGCCTGTCGGCCATTTTCCCACGTCCCGAGCACGACATTTAGCCCCCTCGCTGCGACCCGACCACGACTTTCAGCCCCTTCCCTGTGATCAAACCGCGTCTGTCGACCAGAAATCCGCGACCTGTTCGCCCCTGTTTCTTTCAAACCCGCGGTCCGACCGCACGATTTCGCCACAAACCCGCGGTCCTGTTTTTGAACCCAAACCCTTTGCTGCAATATTTTCTGCATCTACACAGCCATCTGTTCCAACTGCAGCCCTACTTCCTTACAACCTTTTCTGCAACATCATTTCTGTTCCATTTTACAAAATCTGTTTGAAATTTCAGCATTTTAATTCAGAAAATTTTGCATGTTAAAGTTTTGAATTCAGTATTATTGTTAGTTAGAAGGTTGCCCCTTTGTGTGGCACTTCTATTCTGGGTTCATCACCTCACGAGCACACAATCTATCACCTAATTCAAGTGAGACTTAAAAAACTACTTAACTCAACCAACATTCTAACCCCACTTGGGGAACACAAAAGAATCTTTGTAGTTAGGTAGGATCGGGGGGATAGGCTTCCAATAACACCCCTCAGTTACTTACACTTGAGACATAGCTGTTGTCCAATTAGGGAACCAAAATCCCCTAGTACTTTTTGGCACGGTCATTGCCAGTTTACCAGAGGGCCTCTCCCTTAGGAGGGTTGAAGTCGCGAGATTGGTTCCGGAGGCCTAAGTGGAATACCGCACTCCATTCAGTAACTGAAGGGCTACCTTTTGTAGTTATCGGGATATCCCTGTATTGGGGTATTGCGGTAAAAGGACCAAACGACAGATTCACCTTTCTGGACATGTCATGAACGGGGTATCTTAGTTGCCATTCTTCTAGGATTGACTTCCCGGTGTCCCTCCCGGTAGGGGGATATCTTAGCCACTTGGCTTTCCTATTCATATTGTCTGACTTGGATTTCATCACCTTGCAGAGGATATGTCTAGTTGAGTCAGAATACTTTTAGTTAGGTGTTTGCATGCTCCCTTACCTCCTTTTGGTCTAGTGAGTCCACCGTTTTTTATTTTTTAGGAAACCTGCTATTTGTTGGTATTCTGACCATTTCTGTCGACACTCCACCTATTGTAGCACAGCTGTTACCTTGCGTGTTTTGAGTTGGTTGTTGGCCTGAGTGCCCTATTTTTTGAGCTCTCCTTCTGCACACTCGGTTGCATTAGGGTTTTTGAGCTGTTTTTTACTCACCTCAACCCACAGAGATTTGACACCATCTGTCACCATTGAGTCTCTGAGACATTCTCGGCGCCTCAGGGGCGAACCCCCACAGCACGGTTCACTTGAAACCACCCGTCATCGACACAGATCATCTTCACTTGATACCACTTATCATAGATCTCAAGCCTTGTCACTTGACTCCACTCGTTTGCGGCATAGGACTCCGCCACCAGATATTGACGCCCCTTATTTTACTTCCGATTCTGAGCCCGAGTCTGAGAACCCCATTTACACTGCCCCCACCAGCCCCATGGCTGGCGTGACTTCCACTCCCTTCATGGTAGGGAACGTTGGTGGCACATCCGCCACTACACCAGTGACCACACCCGCTGTGGGTATGCCCTCCACAGGGCCCCCATCTACCGTTCCCCTCACGGCACCTATTCTCGCAGCGGGAATACCTATTCCCACTCCATCCATGGATCACACTACCCATGGTGGTGCAGGACCGTCCTATACCACCTTAGTTCCCCCACTTGGGGGAAACCTCCCTAACACTACCCCTCCACTTGGGGGCATTGGCCCCAACTTGGCCCAACCCACTACTGTGTCACATCCTTCTTCTAGTTTTCCATTCATGGCTAGCCTCAACCTGCCTAACCTAGCCAAATTGACCAACGACCCTATCCGACACAACCCTGCATGGCCTCACATGCCCACCAAGCTCCCCTCTGACATCCCCAAGTTCGAAGGCAAGGCAGGTGAGGACCCACAAAAACACATCATGTCCTTCCATCTATGGTGTTCCTCCAACTCCATAGTGGACGACTCTATTCGCCTCTGTCTCTTACAGTGCACCTTCACTAGCTCTACAGCCAAGTGGTATATCGAGCAACCCCATGGAACCCATGCCACCTTTACTTCCCTTGCCTCAACCTTCCTGCAGTTCTTCCAGTTACCTGTCCGCTATGACGCGGGCATTGAGATCCTCCTATCATGCAGACCAAACACGACTACCCACATCACGGACCACATTCATGAGTGGCGTCGACGCCGTAGCTTATGCAAGATCAAATTAGATGATCATATCTTCCTAGATTGGTTCCTCAAATCCCTTCTTCCTGTCATTGCTAAGGATGTGGCATCCGAAAGACTCTAGTCTGAAGAAGAGGCCATCCTTAAGGCCCAACAATTCGACCTCATTTACGCCTAGTCGGGTTATCTCTATACCATTATACCTGACGCCCCTCGCGGCGAGTCTTCCCAGCACGATGCACCGGGGGCATCCCACGCTGCCGACGGCATCATTGGTCGTGTCTCTTTGCATCCTCAACCATTTTCCATAGCACGTCCTACCCCTGGCCCTGACCTTTCGCAGGCTACCTCCCAGTCTGGAATAACCAACTTGTATGCTCCCATGGCACACCACCATTCTCATGGACCCTCATGTCCACCGGAGTGTTTTGGTCATGCGACTCCCGCTTACGCCCCCCCGGTCGCACCTCAGCCCTACTACCACCAGCAGGCTGCACCAACTCCTGGGCCTCCACAAGCCCAACCCGCTTATTACCCGCCACAGGTAGCCCCTGTGGCAAACCCACAACCCGCTCCACAGCCCTATCAGCATGCCCCTGCGCCGCCTCCGCCTACATATCACCCACCGCAGCCTGCTCCAGCACCTGCGCAACCTCAGAATCCACCTGCTGCCCAAGGGCAAGTTTACGCTCAACAAAACCCGCAGCAAAACCAGAACAACCAGCGCAATTAGGGCCAACAAAACCATGGCAGGGGCCGAAATCATGGAAATAACCAACCTGCAGACCAAGCTGGTCAACCCCCTAATCCCCCTGATAATAATAATGCGGCCCCTAATAACCAAAACCCTGATCGCCCGCCCAAGCAGGCTAAAAACCCCAATTTGCGAACAAACCATCCTTGTTCTATTTGCGGGGTCTATGGCCACTACACACATTTTTTCCCACACATGGAGCGAGTTCGGCAACTTTGGGCTGAAGATGCCCACCGCCAAGGGCAGGCGGCTCCTCAAGCACCACCCAACCCTCCACAACCTCAGCAGCCACCTTTGGTGCTGCAAAACCCCTTACCAACCCAAGGCGTAGTGAACACCCAACCATTGGCTCCCCCTTAAGCCAATGCACCAACCCAACAACAAATCACTTACGCTGCTCCTGATCAACCCATGCATGACTCAGGTACCCATCACTTGTTGATGATGTCATCTGATGAGGTCAACCTCCAGACCCGGCGGACCCAATATGGCACCACCCCTGAAGCTCCTCCCGTCGATAAACCCACTAATGCTCATGCCACTGATCAGGAGTTACGTATACCTCCACCTCCCCTAGATGGAGTTCCCAAAGAACCTCGTTTCCCGCTTCGCCGTATCAACAATAACCCCAATGCGCGGGCTGCGTCAAACTACAACATTGTCGATGACTTAGCCCAATCCCCCGCAGCCATGTCTACGTTAGAAGTATTAAAAAACTACCCTTCGCAGCGCAAGACTTTACTCTCAGCCATTGGGGCTATTGATCCAAATGATTCAAGTTTAATGGCATTTGATTTGGACCAATCCGAACCCCGCATGCCTTCCACTTTAGCATTCCAAGTTTGTGTTTCTGTTCGGAATTTTGTCATCCATCGATGCATTATTGATGAAGGTGCCTCTACATGTGTCATGTCCACCCTCATCTAGCAGAAATTGGGATCCCCCCCTCTCCAGCCGTCCACTACTGTGTTGCGAGCCTACGACGGCCGTTCGGCTCAACCACAAGGCCTATTAACTAACGTCCCCGTCCAGTTGGCTGGAAAAAATGTCCTCATCGACATCGAGGTTATCAATGCACAACTTGATTATAACCTTTTACTTGGCCGTAGCTACATGTATGCCATGCGGGCGGTTGCTTCTTTCGTTTTTCGTACCATGATGTTCCCCCACGAGGGACGCGTGGTCAAGGTTGACCAACTCACCTACTATGATCCCAATGCCCCCGCGGCACCCGAAAATGTTCTCCCCATGGTTGATCAACCTGTTTCGGATACCACCACCTCATTTGTTTCCTCTATGGGGCCCGGAGTTTACTCAGACGCGCCAATGACCTCAACCTTCCAATCTATTCCACCCCCGTCACCCGCCACTGATGTGTCCGACCTATGTACCCTGTCCCATCACACGCAAACTCCTACTAATCAACCGCCCTTGTTGCCTAAACCCCCTTTGGTACCTAGTCACATTGGTGCTACCCCCATCCATACCATTCCTTTCCTCTTCCCTCCATCAGGAGTAGTTAGCGCCCCGGTCATGGCTACCCTCAGCCTCCCTGGTTTAACCTTAGGATTACCCGTTTGGTATCTTTCGCCTCCCGTTCCCCCACCGACACCAAACGTCGTCCTGCAACTGGTGCAACCCATTGTCACTACTAGTCAACCACCTCCCGGTGTCACTACCCCGTCGTCCTCCATGAACCCCCCCCCTCCTCTCACCAAACCCACTGCAGGCAGAGGCCCCCAACCTTACTCTGCTGTCCCACCTCCCAAGACAGTAAAAAACCCCCCTGTGTTTCGTGCTCCTCCCAAATGCTCGCTGTGCGATGAGGTGGGCCATGCAACTCACCAATGTCCTCAGTTACCGGCATTACAGGAACACATGGAACTGCTTGACGATGACCCCACTATCCCGGTTGTCCACCTTGATCCAACCCCTAAGCCTCGCGACAAATCCCTGCGCACTAACCACCCCTGTGCCATATGCGGTATTTACGGGCATTACACAAATCACTGTCCCGATCTCCCCGATTACAGAGCAGCTCTCTTTGAGATGAACAATCTGGATCTTGAGACCGCACCACCCACCATTGAGGAGATCCACCCTCCGCATTCTCCCCCTTCCGGAGAGGTTAATACCATTTATATGATCTCTTCCTCCGCTACTCCATCGTCAACCGATTTGACGACACAAACTTTCCGCACTGATGAGGAGATCCTCGAGGCTCTCACTACCCCGGAGTATCCCTGGGATGACATGCACCATCGTTCCTCCTTCCTCCCAGATGAATCCTCTTCTAACACTGCTACCCAATTTGCAGTTGAATCCAAAGAATTCCTTCCCCCCACGGTCGACTGGTTCAAGGACCTTATTCCTGCTCCTGACGCCTTCGAGGAGGGTAATATGGCCAACATCTCACCTGTCATCCAAATTGATATCGCTACCCCAGGAAGCACCCCCGAACTCATTACTTTAGGAGCCTCTTGCAGTGAGCAAGAGATTGAGGAATACAAAAAACTCTTCAGAGAATTCCGTGATATCTTTGCCTGGTCCTACACCGAAATGCCCGGTCTTGACCCTGCCATTATAGAGCACCACATTGACACATGGCCCGACGTTCCCCCCATTCGTCAGAAACAACGTCCCATTCATCCCTCAAAACTCCCAGCTGTCAAAGTAAAGATTGAGAAACTTCGCAAGGCAGGATTCATTTATCCTATTACCTATACCACCTGGGTTTCAAACCCTGTTCCCGTTAACAAAAAACAAGGCACCATTAGAGTATGCACTGACTTTCGAGATTTAAACCGTGCCTGTCCCAAAGACAATTTCCCCACGCCATTTATTGACCAGCTCATCGACGCGTGTGCGGGGCATGAAGTCCTCTCGTTCATGGACGGTTTTTTCGGATACAATCAGATCCAAATTCGAAAGGAAGACCAGTACAAAACTGCCTTTACTACCCCATGGGGCACCTTTTCCTATCGCGTCATGCCTTTTGGCCTAAAAAATGCTGGTGCCACATTCCAGCGGCTGTCGGGCCTAAACCCGCGGTTTTCGACCACGACTGTAGAGCCTACAGTCGCGGTCCCTAACCGCAGCTGTCGAGCCTAAACCCGCGGTCCTTGACCGCGGTTCCGACCCAGAAACCCGCGGTCCACCCCACGTGGACCGTACAAATAGTACCCTGGGAAACACTACCTCCCCCCAAACCCAATGAAAAAGCTGGTATGAGTTTGACGGAATACCTGTATCTCCCGAATCTGAAATCGACCGGTCGGATCGTCCAGAAATGCCACCTCAGCTCTGGTCCACTCCGATCACTATTCAAAGTCAAATAGTACAAATGACACTCTTCATGTTGGGCCCACTTACTATTTATAGTCCGTTGACGTTTTCTTGCTTTGGTCGTACTGAACCCATACGAAGTCCGTTTTTTGCACCGTTTCCACCATTGGAATCAGCACGACGAGCCCGTCACGCTAGTCACCTCGTTGCATTATTTTTTCACACTTGTTATATCACCGGATTCATTTTTCTGAGCTTGTGATGATGCTTGAGATCATTTCTCACTCTCACTTGGTATAATTTCACCATTGCGTCCCGACACCTTGCTGCCTCGATTTGCTCACCACATCGGCCACCATCAGATTGTTCCACACTTTTTACATGAGCCATCCACTCCTGTCATACTGCAAATGTTTCATTATTTTTCCACCATTCATTCACCCTGCAAGGAGGCCCACCAGTGTTCACAGTTATGTTTATGTATCTTGATACGAGCATGGGTATGCCCGCCTCATCCATATATTGAGATTCTTCCTTATTCAGTATTTGAGGCCATGTATATGTCAGGACCCCATTGTTATTTTTATGTTATATCCTGATACGAGCATGGGAATGCCTGCCTCGTCCATATGATCAGATGATTCCTCATCCATTATTGAAGTTATGTACTTGTAGTTCTTGCAGTTGGTTCGGGATCGTTGTTACGGGCTTTAGTTTGTTTCTTCTCTTCTCCACACCCCAGGAAAACCATATATGACTTATGATGTCCATCGGCCATACGATGAGCTCTTGCCCTCGCACATCAGGGGGCAATCTGTTAACACCCAAAAAGTGTTCACTACCTCATCTACCCCATTACATGGCTCATTTGTCCATTTTCCTACCATATTTCCCTTAAAAACCCTGAAAATCCCACTAAAAATCCTCCAAAAGGCCTAAAATGCCTCCAAAAGGCCAAAAAACCCCTTTTTTCCTCCAAAATATCCAAAATTCCTCTAAAATAGAAAAAATCCCCAAAAGGGAAGAAAAAAAATATAAAATAATGAGGAAAAGGAGGAAAAAACCCTAAACAGCTGCCCTAAAACCATATGGTTTCCAAAACCATGGGCCAGCACTCCACCACTAAAAAACTATAAATAGGTGATGGAGACCCCTTATTTCACATCCACAATCATAAGCATCCTTACTCTGCCAAAACAGCTCTTGAAACCCTAGCTCACCCTTGAGCTACTTTCACCATTGAGAGCCCCTTTTGGCCCATTTCCACCATCGGAGAAGGAGAAGGAGCAGGCTGGAGCTTGGAGAAACCGTCTCGGATCATCGCAAAGAGCTTCACCAACCTTTGCATCGGAGGTAATATCAATATAAAAAACCATTCTTTACATTTTGTTGTTTTGTTTCATGCATATATTTAGAGTAGTTTGTTTTTCTGTTTAGCATTTTTATTTACATTTTACTAAACTGCTACTAAGGAGTCACTTCTCCTTAGTAGGTGCTCATTCGCACAAGCTAGGGGTAAAACCCTAGCTACAACACCAAAGTTCGAAAATTCCCAGAAGTACCCTAAAAATGAGATTTTTTTATGTACACGCGAGTTGCCTTAAGGAAACCTGCGTGTTTCAGACGACTTGTTATATATGATACATGCGTGTCTCTCTGAATATGAAACTATTTACATTGAAACCTATGTGTACGTGACTTTTGTGTCCCTGCAACTTGTGTTTCTTTTTGCATACATGACTATTTACAATAGCAACCCGCGTGTGTACGCGACTGCTGTCACTAAAACTCTTGTGTTTTTCCTGTAGATGTAAAAAACAAAGTTTCTCAATTTTGGGTAGTTTGGGTGGTTATGCAACTAACTCCTTCAATTGTAACTAACCCTATCCTGACCCCTAACTCTTCAGAACACTATATAAGAGAGGGAGAGATTCCTTGAGAGGAGGCTTGAACCTTTGCGTTGTTATGCTGGAGGAATTGGGACTCTCATTCCCCCACCTTTTCCCTAGAAGTTATTCCCTTGTGTTGCAGAGCTTGGAGGCTGAGTTCCTTGGAGAAGAGAAGCAACAGAACCAAATCAAGGTTTTGTGAGGTTCCCAACTTGAAGAGAAGGTATACTTGTACTTCTTTTCATGATTAATAAAGATGTAATGTCCTTCTTCTTCCCAAATCATTGTTCAATGTATGATTGAATCTATGTTTTTTATCACATGATGATGTTAGTCATATCATTATTTCATGTTTATTTGATTATCATTGCTTTACATATGGTCATATTGGTTTGAGGAAGGTAAAATTGGTTTTGCAGGTCTCTTGGGGAAGAGGAGCAAGAGAAGGGATAGAGAAAGGTTGGACCAGCCTTCAGTTTATCAGGTATGTGCTACCTCCTTTCACACACCTAGGTGGAATGCGGCATAAATATTCAATCCACTCGATGTGTCCTTGGGGGCAAGTCTCGAGTCAAGGATGTCACCTTGTTCTTGACTCCTCCATTTAGGCTCAACTCCTAATGAAGCCAAGGGGGGTAGACCCTATTACGTTACTAAGGAAAACTACTTTAGTGTGATGGTGTTAAACTGAATGAGTTGCTTAATAGTTTTAAATTAACCATAAATAACAATAGATGACAAGAATAAAAATGAGCACAAAAAGTACAATGCTGACACACAATATAAATATATTAAAAGATTTAAACAAAGAACCAGTGCCTTAAAAATGGAGTCATAAAATAATCAAATGTAATTGCATGTGCTTGGAGTGAATGTTTTGCAATTACCTCTTGGTACGTTTTAAGTTAATATGAAATATGAGTGGATTAAATTAGGTGAGGGGGAACTCTAGATATACCCGAGGGGTGCTTGGAGTATGTCCAAAAACAAACCTTCACAACTACCCACAATGAATGTGTGGGATGAATGGAGTCTCTAAGATTGTGTTCATAATACACCCGAGGGTGTAACAGAGACCGACACCTCGAGGTCACTGTCTAGGAGTTCCCACATCCTTGTGGAAATTGAACCCAGTGATAGAAAAATAACACTCACAACAATTATCAATTGTACATGCAAAATCGCTCACAAAAGAGATTGAATATGGAGCTAAACACTAAACAGTATTAACTCAGTGTACAATAGCCAAAACTGCAATAACATAGACTGCTACATTAAATAATTACATAAGGTATTCGAATGCATGAGGAGGCAATTCGAATATAGTCAAAAGCAGGCTTACTAAAATTAAGCAATTCCCCCATAGGTGCATCAAGTAGTTTCCAAATCAGCTAAGGAGCTCACGAATTGGAAAAAGAACTTAGGAAAGCTAAAAGGTGATGGAAGGACAACTCATACATGCTTTTCATAGGAGAAAAGAGTGGAGGGTGTGGAGGACAAAAAACTAGTTAACCTCACCTAGTCAAACTTTCCCAATTGCCTTAAAGCACTGAAAAAGCAGGCAATAAAGCAGAAAAAGCAGAAGGGTGCCTAGGAGGCCAAGAATAAAGTAGATTTGATTCCTTGAGGTTTCCCAACTACTCCATGAGTCAAAATAGGCAAGTTTGACCACTATGGATAGGTAGATGACAACTTGCATAAGGTGGAATCATGAAACTAGGAAAATAAGACAAAAATGATTAATTTAATGTCTAAGGTAGCTAACTATGGGTTGATTATTCTAAGACCCC
Organism: Pseudotsuga menziesii; assembly: GCA_001517045.1. Classification (NCBI taxonomy): domain Eukaryota; kingdom Viridiplantae; phylum Streptophyta; class Pinopsida; order Pinales; family Pinaceae; genus Pseudotsuga; species Pseudotsuga menziesii. The sequence goes on along the minus strand of LPNX010221247.1, from coordinate 190,558 downwards.
CCCTTAATCCTAAATTATGAGTAATATATCAGAAAATCATAGGACCTAGCAACAAGGCTTAGTCACCCTTTGCATACTGCATGTTTATCTAAACAAGGAAAGAGGCAAAAACCACATGGGAAAATCCTCCCTTAAACATGGACTGCAAAACAAAATTTGGAAATCTTGTCTTCACTCATGCTTCACAGCATGATCAACAATCCCCAGCAGTGATTTGAGATTGCTGAAGGTCTTCTCACAAAATGCTTTGGTGAAGATATCAGCTACTTGTTCTGAAGATGAACAAAAGAGTAGGTGAATGGTGCCATCATGCACAAGCTCTCTGATGTAGTGCATATGGATCTCAATGTGTTTGGTTCTCTGCTTCTGAACTGGATCATTACAGATTCGAATGGTACTTTGGTTATCACAGTAGATGGTAGTTGAGTACTCTGATTCGAATCCACACTCTCCAAGTAACCCCTGCAACCATAAACATTGAGTTGCTGCATTTACAACTCCTCTGTACTCTGCTTCTGTAGATGAGAGTGCAATGGCACTCTGTTTCTTGCTTGACCAGCTGATTGGCCCTTCTACAAGCATGAACACATATCCTAATGTGGAATTTCTATCTGTGCTATCACCTGCCCAATCACTATCAGTAAACCTAATCAAATCAAGATCAGATTTTGCTTTATAGAAGATCCCATGTGTCCTTGTTCCCTAAACAAAGTTAAGGATCCTTTTGGCTGCTTTCTAGTGGATCTCATGAGGCTGATCCATGTATCTATAAGCCACACTTACTACATAAGAAATATCAGGTCTAGTATGTGTAAGATACAACAAACACCCAATCAATTGCCTATACAGTGTATTGTTTACCATAGGTGAAGAATCAGCTTCTTCCAGCTTCACTCCTGAAAGGAAAGGAAGTCTTGCTTGGCTTGCAATCCTTCATTTTGAATTTGTTTAGCAAATACAAGGCATACTTAGACTAGTGCACCTTGATTCCAGCTGTGGTTTGAGCAATCTCAAGCCCCAAGAATTGGCTTAAGAGCCCCAAATCTATCATGGAGAAGGCTTGGTTCATTGCACCCTTCAAGGAAGCAATCTCATCCTTTGAACTTCCTATAATGAGAAGGTCATCAACATATAACACAATGATCATTAATGAACCATTAATTAACTTCAAATAGACATTTGGATCTGATTTGCACCGAACAAAATTCAGTGATAGCAAGAAGCTATCAATCTTGGCATACGAAGCCCTGGGGGCTTGCTTTAGCCCATACAATGACTTTCTCAACCTGCACATAAGAGATGGGTTAGTAACAAATCCTTGAGGCTGCTACATGTATATCTCTTCAGTGAGATCTCCATTTAGGAAGGCACACTTTACATCCATGTGATGTACGTCCCATTGCTTTGAAGCTGCAATGGCTAAGGCTAGCCTGATGGAGTCCATCTTTGCCACTGGTGCAAAGGTCTCATTGTAATCTATGCCATGAACCTATGAGTAGCCCTTGGCTACCAATCTGGCCTTGTACTTTAGAGGTGAACCATCAGCAGAAAATTTGGTCTTGTACACCCACTTACACTGAACTAGCTTCCTCCCTGGGGGAAGATCCACTAGCTCCCAAGTGTTGCTCTTCTGGAGTGAGCTGAACTCTTCCTTCATGGCTGCTTGCCATATTGGATCTCCTGCTGCATATTCATATGTATGAGGATCTGATTCCACCATCATATAGCATTTCTCAGTAAACATAGGATCCTTCATGCACAGAGCACTCTCATATTGAGATCTAGTCCTCCTAGGGTCATTGGGATTCCCAGCTAGCTCTCCTGCTGCATGAATGGTCTTGGCTGCCCATTTTGGCCTTGTAGGGCTGTTAGGATATACAATAAACTCATCATTATCAGACATATCAGAATCAGCATGTTCAACAATCTCTTCACTTACTTTCATAGGATCTAGTGGTGAAGAGGCTTCTCCAACTTCCACTGCTGCTAGGGGTTCTTCTTGAAACTGAACACACCTTTCGATGAAGGATTTGTTTGTGCTCAAATTTATCAACTTGTGCCCTTTTGAATCTTCAAAGTACCTAACAAATAGACACTCTTAGCTTTGTGTTGGAGCAGGGCCCCGTAGCTACAGAAGAAGCTGCTAGTTTTGGCGGAGAGATAAGTTTTGGCGGAAAGAGGACAAGGCAGAGCTACGACGCCGTAGCACGTTTCCAGCTGGAGAGCAGAGCCGGAAACCATGACTTTTGGGATAGAAAAGTCAAGAAGGCAACGGTACCCGAGCGGCCGAGAGAAGAAAGCTCAACCACTGCATTGAAGGCAGCGGAGGAAGACAGGAGGGCTCAGCGACCCTCATAAAGAAGAAGGAGCAACGAGGCTCAAGCATTGAAGGCAAAGGACAGAAGAGAGAAGCAGTGCATAGTACCCATGGTCAGTGCCGGGAAGCATGGAAGACTGCAGAGAGTTGTGGTGTGACAGGAAGCGGCTACCTCAAGGACAGAGAGGACCGACTGTCACTAGTTAGGGTTTGGGTTTACTGTTGGGACAGGCCCACAGTGTTGTAATGGCGAGACCTTCGGGCCGCCTATAAAAGCTTGCATTTTTTATTGTAAAGGGTTAGCTAATCAGTCAGTTAGCCAATTGGTTGGCTCGTAGGATGAGTCGTTAGTTGGTCAGTAGATCATTTTTGAAGTAGACTCAAGAGTCAGTCAGACAGACTGTGTTGTAACGATCCAGACACTTAGCTTGTCTGTGAGTCATTTGAGTCTGTATGTAACCATCCACAGAGAGGAAAGAGAGGGAAGGATATATTGAAAGAAAGGAAATATAGAGATAGAAATAGGCCAGAGATCTAGAAGAGATCTCGCACTGCATATGCAGTGCAGCAGACTGTGCTAACTTCCCTCAAGATATATAATAGAAGCACAGTTTGGTGGACGTAGCTCCCATCCTGGGGGTGAACCACTTTAAATCTGTGTGTTATGTGTTGCATGAATGTGATTGTACTTGCTTATTGTTACTGGTTATTATGCATATGATGTTAGTTGCAGTAAGTGAATGTATGTATTGTTCAGCTCATGATAATGCAAGATGATAGAGATAAGTTGAATTATTTTAGTAAGCTGCTTAAAGACTCCTTTACGTCTGTTTCTAATGACCATTTAATCACAATATAACTTCTGGAAAGTAGAGTTACGCACGGTGACACAGTCAAAGCTAAGAGTGCAAAGTCGTAGTGGTAGGATATCGCAGAGTGGCGATATCGCACTGGCAGAGGAGCTGCGGTGTGCGAGACTGCGAGCTGAGGGCTTAGCGTTGAGGAGAGGATTGGGTGTCCCGCGGTGCGCAGAGATGCGATACAGTTGGAGATATTGTGAATAAGTGGGAGTTGTGCGACGTGGGAAGAATCCGTGCGACTTGCACGTGGATAAGAATCGCATGGCTAAGAGGGCTGCGAGTAGAAGGGGATGTGCGATGCGCAGAGTTAGCTGACCTTGTGGCTCACAGGAGAAAGAGAAGAAAAGTAGGATGCCTAGAACCTGGTCCAAGACACTTGAGTCTTGGCCAACCCATTAGATTCACTTGGGGTGAGACTTCAGATTGCTTCGCGGTCTGTCGCCGAAAGGGCCAGTGAGTTAGGGGTGTTGTTGATTGATTATAGTAAACCCGGGTCTGCCCATGCAATCAACACTTTGGGGCTGCAAAGCCTTCCTATTTTATGTTGGAATTCTAGCCCAAGCCCCTGAGCCAAAAATCCTGAAATGGGTCATATCTGGGTTGTGCCCACTCCATGCTTCAAAAGGAGTCATACCATCAAGATGTTTATGAGCCACCCTATTCTGGATATAGGATGCACAGTTGATAGCTTTGTCCCAGTACTTTGGTGGCAAATTTTTGGCCTCCATCATGCATGTTGCCATCTCCTTCAGTGATCTATTCTTCCTCTCAGCAACACCATTTCGCTGTGGTGTGTAAGGGATAGAATGCTGCATCTGAATACCTGCATCTGCACAATATTGAATAAAATCAAACTTGACATACTCACCACCATTGTCAGATCTGAGGACCTTGAGTTTCCTCCCAGACTGGTTTTCAACCAAAGCCTTAAAGACTTTGAAGAGGCCAAAAACTTCAGACTTGTGTTTCAAGAAGTAAACCCAGCAATACCTCGAAAAGTCATCTATGAAAGTCAATGCATATTTGGCTTGAATCATGGACATATGAGGGAATGGGCCAGCAACATCACTATGGATCAACTCGAGGGGTTCAGAGGTTCTCTCATGGCTAGCTCTCTCAAATTTATGCTCTGGGTGTTTTCCTAGGATACAACCTTGGCAGACTCCTTTGGAAAATTTTATCTTTGGTAACCATATGACCATCTCTTTTTCACTAAGATCAGAAAGATACTTGTAATTTAGGTGGCCAAATATTTCATGCCAAAGCTTTCTTGCCTCATTAGCATGAATCAGAAGAGAATAGGGGTTTGAGTAGGGTAGGAAGTGTGGGAACATGTATACCTTCGAAGTATGATTTGCAACTCCTTTTGCAATGACTTTACCACTTGAGATCTCTGTGATCTCAACTTCATCAGGGGAGAATATGACCTTCTTTGGAGACCCAGTGTGGGTCATCTGATACACTGATAAGAGGTTGGAGGCAATACCAGGAACATACAACACATTGCTGAACTGACCATGATCAAGATCAATCCTCCCTTTGCCCAAACTTTCAGTGAGAGAGTCACCTCCCAGTACTATTGGTGGACCTTTAGACATGTCAAGTGAGGAGAATGCCTCCTTGGTCGAAACCATATGTCTTGAAGCTCCAGAATCAATGATGAAACTAGGTGAGCTTGATGTGCCAGCAACCAATGCATGAAATCTCTCTCTGTTTTCTGAACTTGATCCTCCTTCCCCCTTCTTTGAGCTGTCTGGAAGGGAGATGCCATTCTTCTCCAGGAGTTGGGTCAGCATGTCTATTTGCTTCTTCATGCAGGAGCTCTCAGTATGATTTTCCTTATTGCAGTATGCCCACTTGCTCATTTCTCCTTTATTCTTCTTCTTCTGGTAGTTCTTCTTGGAACCTTGTGGCTCCTCCGGAGACTTGTTCTTGTCTCTCTTTTGCTCAGGTGGCTTTTTAGCTTTCTTTTAGCTTTTTGAATCCACCCTCGAATCTCCAGCAACCAAAGCTTGGTCTTTGGATGGTTTGATGGTGCCCATCATCACCAGTTTGTCTTGTTCTTGTGTGGGAGATTCCATGAAATCTGCAAGGCTAGGCATCTTCCAGGTTCGAGCTGTCAACTTTATGGCATAGAAGGTTGAAACAAACACTAATAGCCAAGGCCAAGCTTTGAGAGTATGGCCAAGACCAGTTGATCATCCTTCTTTTCGATCCCACATTGTTTTAGCTACAAAACAAGTGCTTTGAACTTGGAGAAATAGAGTTGCAGGGATTCAAAGCTATTTGGACTCAGGGAGATCAGTTCATTTTCGATTTGATGTCCCCTCATCTCATCTGTCTTTCCAAAAAGATCAACAAGCTTCTCCCATACTTCATTTGGTGATGTCAATCCATTAAGATGGAAAAGGAGGTCTCTGGAAATACTCAGACACAAAAGACCATAGGCCTCATCCCTCCTGTTGTGACATTTTATCTTCTCTGCAGCTGCATTGGGCTCTACTTCTGTTGCCATAGTCACCCTGTAGAGGCCTTTCGCTCTCAATAGTATCTCCATCTCTGCTTTCCATTCAAAGAAATTGAAAGGATTCAAGATGATCTTCTGAGATTGATCCATAGCTCAGAAATTGTCCCGGTTGTCAGTAGAAGGCTCCCAGTCGCTGATGTTGAACCTGCAAAACAAATTTGAAGGAGAGAAATCGATCTACAATGGCTCTGATACCATGTGGAAATTGAACCCAATGATAGAACAATAACACTCACAACAATTATCAATTGTACATGCAAAATCACTCACAAAAGAGACTGAATATGGAGCTGAACACTAAAGTGTATTAACTCAGTGTACAATAGCCAACCCTGTAATAGCATAGGCTGCTACATTAAATAATTACATAAGGGATTTGAATGCATGAGGAGGCAATTCGAATCTAGTCAAAATCAAGCTTACTAAAATTAAGCAATTCCCCCATAGGTGCATAAAGTAGTTTCCAAATCAGCTAAGGAGCTCACGAATTGGCAAAAGCACTTAGGCAAGCTAAAAGGTGATGGAAGGACAACTCAAACATGCTTTTCATAGGAGAAAAGAGTGGAGGATGTGGAGGACAAAAAACTAGTTAACCTCACCTAGTCAAGCTTTCCCAATTGCCGTAAAGCACTGAAAAAGCAGGCAATAAAGCAGAAAAAATAGAAGGGCACCTAGGAGGCCAGGAATAAAGCATATTTGATTCCTTGAGGTTTCTCGAGCACTCCATGAGTCAAAATAGGCAAGTTTGACCACTATGGATAGGTAGATGACAACTTGCATAAGGTGGAATCATGAAACTAGGAAAATAAGACAAAAATGATTAATTTAAGGTCTAAGGTAGCTTACTATGGGTTGATTATTCTAACAATCCTTTGGGTATTTCACCACCGTTTACAGTTTGATCGAGGCGTTGGATTTTCTCCTGATGGTGGTTAATTGGGGAAAGTGAATCCTAATTATTCTAGTCACTCACGTTGTTTTTGATGCAACTTGACTAATCAAACGAACCGCACCTAAGTGCAGAGCATACACACCAGAGTCTTTGTAATTTTTATTAAATTTTAAATCGTGTGTTTTGATTAGAAAGAAAACCCTCCAGGAACCTCTTTCGGTCCAAGTGGACCTCAATAAGGGGAATCAAGGAGGGGGTTTATTTTAGAAATATTGCTTGCAGAAATTAATGATGAAGCAGCAAAAAAGAAACAAACCACAAGTTTTTTAATTACTTCTACCACGCATCTCTTTCCCCTTTTGGGTCAATCAAGAAGTTGTGGGGTAAGTATTAAAGTTACTTTGACCTTGCAATATGGAATATATGATAAAATTAATCAAAGTATATTATTCTGAATAAATGAAACTAATCTAGAGTGAAAAAATAACAAAATGAAAATAACGAAAAAAGGACGTGAATTCCCCTAGGGGGGATGGGGAATGGGCCCAAAAGAGCCTATTCATAGAAATTTTTTATTATCAGTGGTTACAATATCAGAGAGATTATATGATTCATCTTGGTTCTTATACAAAATGAAACCAAGATCTTACAAAGTGCCAAAATTAAAGATTACATTCAAAACGGGAGACCCCTAGGGGGATTCAGATGGCCCGAAAGTCACTTTTGAATAGAAGATTATCCTCTTTCTATTATACCTGCTAAAAAAAACTGAGTTTATTAAAATTAAATATTCTCAAAAGAAATTTGAAATTACCTTTGGGTTAGCCTACTTTAAACCAACAAAAAGCTAAGTTAAAACTAGTAAAAAAGGTTAAAAAGGAAACAAGGAAATTTGTAGTTTGCATGCATTAGATTTCTGTAGTATGTTTTAAAATATAAAATATATCAATCAGTGCACATCTTATTGGCTTCCCAAACAGAAAGATAAGAAATCCTTGCACAAACAGATGGTTAAAACATAGGTGTTGCTGGAAAAAGACCATTAGAAGGCATGCAATTAAACTTAAAATACATGCAACTCCAAGATATCTGAAACAAGAAAACAGTAAGAGCATAAATCAAACTATAATGATCTCTTACCCCAATGGGAGGGAGCTCTCCTTCAAGGCCAACAATTAACCAGCAAAAGCGAAAGATCAATAATACAGATTATACCTCATAAGCACTTAACAATCATCATCCACACATGAAAAGCATTACACCATAGATATTGCCTCCAAATATTTCTTTATTCCAAAATAATAAACAATAAAATAACAACAACTCTTCAATCCAGCTGTAACTAGCTGTAACTAGCTTGGAAAGGAGGAGACTGTGCTTTATTTATAACAAAAACTGGAAATCTCGCCCAGAGGGGGGCACAATTCCCAAGGAGAGAGAGACTGTAACTGCATGTGGAGTCAAGCCAAGCTTGATCTGAGTCTCAATGAGTGCAACTGTGAATCAAAGAGTTGATCAGACTGACACCTCAACCTGTTAACTAAAACATCCACCAAAACTCATCCAAATGATCCAACACATGTGGAGGAGAGAGAGAAGGTGGAATTTCCAAGATTGCATGCTATCGTGCACTCCTAGTTCATCCCATATAACCTCCTTCTGTCAAGGAATGGTCACCTCCAGTCAATATCAAGCTGATGAGACTGATTTCAATCAAATCGGAGCAAATCCCACTGATTTAGGATTTAGGGTTTCCTATATTTTAATTAATTTATTAATTAAAATAATCAATATTTGATTTTTTTGGATTTTTGACCTGAGTTATGGACAAATCACTCAAAACTTGGGAAAAGTTGGTTTATGGGTTTACATGGTGCTCTGAGTTTGAAAATGAGCACCCCCATGATTGAAACTGATTTTCAAGCCCACTTTTATTACAAAACCAATTATTTCTATTTAGACTATTAAAAAATAGCTCAAGTTTTTGGAAAAATTAAAACTTTAAAAATAATAAAATTATAAAACCTAGGGGGACTTAGACATGTTCATATGACTCGACCATAATGCCTAGCATGTTTATACATTGACACATAGACTTTAATAACCTCAATAGGCCTAAATGCCAAGCCGACCACCCCAACTTTGGAGGTATTGAGTGAAAAACTCATAAATGATCAGTCGTTTATTCAACAACCAATAATAACCAAGGGAGAAAACACCCTGGGATGATCAAATTGACAAATAAAGTCTAAGAGACCGAGTCTTTTACAGACACTATCATGCTAGAACATTTTATTACAACTCCCCTATGGGATATGAACATGTGATATAGTACAACAAGCACTTCCTAGAAGCACTTTTGAGGGTCTTCTGAAGTCCGAAAAAATAATCTTTGTCCAGTTCACCAGGATCACTTGTTAAAAAACCACTAAGTACAACTTAGGTGGTAACATCTGGCTCCAACTGTGGGACATGTGCTCAATATGGTCATAGGGAAATGAGAGGATACGAGAACACCAGAATCTCTAGTTTATATACCTTGTAAAAACATCTCAACTTGACAAGAAAACCTCAGTAGCACAAGCTTTATATAAAATCCAAATGAACCATTAAGCTGATTTATTTAATCAAAATAAATGTAGCTAATTAATGAAAGAAAAGTTTATTGTAGCCAAGTACAAAACATAAATGCAGAAAGTAAATGCTCTCTTTTAAGAGCTTATTTTCCTACTCTAAGCATGATATAAAAAGGTTAGGTGTAATAAAAAATCCAATGTAACCACCTAAGCATTTTATTAACATAAAAATTATTTTTCTTGTCTTTGGTTACCAGCCAAAGTAAGGATACTTTATTCAAAAAATACAAACCTACTTGATAACCCGGAATGGATGGGCTAGATGGCAAATCATAGGCATGAATAATGTCATTAAAATTCTTCCCAAACCGGTATGTGCTTGTGCAGGATGCTTCTATCCATGACTGGATAGGACTGATATACCAATCAACATGATGACGCATACTGGCTATATCATCATACTGATCATTAAGGCTTATCGAATGATAACTCATTGTATAAGCACCAAGCTTCTCCAAATCATAAGGAACCTCTATATGTGAAGAAGATGGTTGAGGCTGATATTCCGCTGACTGCATCACATCTAAATTTTTACAACACTGCTTCTCAATGTCTTCATTACTGATACCTTTGTGTGTCTTTGCATCATATGACTCTGAATGATCATGTGAAAATTCTGAATGCTCCTCTTCCATACAAAGATTTTACTAGGTATCCATGCTCCCCTCTATGGATGTATCGTAGATTGGACTTCCACAAATTTTTTAATAGACACTCCCCTTGCTGGACATATCATGGATGTGATTCTCAATAAGATTTTCACAAGTTGGATTATCTATGAAATTCCAATAGTCATCACTCCCATCTATGTCATATGTGGGGGACTCTTCATCCATGGCATCATGCTCTTGCCTATCCATGTCTTCCTTGTATTCATAACAATCTTCTTCAGAAGATATGGCTTCAAAAATATTACAAGGAAATAAAATTTCCAAACCTTCATCAACATGTGGAGAACAAGGTCCAGTGTCATCACACACCATACTGATCTTATCATAATTGTCGATCTCTGTAATGGTTTCCTCATGAGGACTTTCTGGAAAAATATTAGCATTGCAACAAACTTGAGAATACCTCGAATCTTCAATGTTTTCAGCTATGGTGACATGAGGAGAGTCTTCAACAATGTGTTCAATCATGGGCTCCTCATGAAGCTCTTTAGCATGATTGTTATGGATGTTCCCCTCTTCAAAATCTTGCTGTGTATTGCGAGATACCTCATATTATTTAATAAGCTTCTTAATTGCTTCCTTTCTAAAATAACTACCAGGACATTCTTTGATGGGAGTATAATGGATCTCCTCTTCACTTAAATGTTCAAGAAGTGATTCCAAGTCTTCAATACTTTGTATCATGGAAAGAGGTCCATCATATGTTTCCATGTGATACTCTATCCCAGATAGGTAGAAGGTAAAGATCTTTTTAAGGAAAATTTTCAAACCATTCATACTACCCCTACCGTCATGCGACTACTCTAAAAAAATCCAAAGGAAGCTTGGAAACGAGGTTATACATTTATTAGGAAGGCCTTGATAGAACCAACAAAAGGCCTCACCCTGAAAAGTACTAGCAAACATTTCCATCATATTGTCTTCATAAAGCACATTGGAGTCAGCCATCAACTAAAGGAAAGATTTGACATGCAAGATGGCCGAATCACCATAATTTCCATGAAATACTGGAATCCATTTATATACATCCCCCACATCATGAGAAAAGTTAGGAAAACCCGGGATGTTTGAGAAATCGATAGGCTGAAAAAGTCTGGCTATGTGGGCACCACATTGCTCCCTTAATTCATCCATATAAAAAAATAATAGTATGCATTTGATATAACCAGTAAACCCTGTACGGAATAGGTGGATCTATCAAGTGATGAGCTTTAAAGGTTTTAATATGTCGCATGGGATCATATACACACAACAAAACTTCGCAAGTTTATGAGATAACAAGGTTTTATCCCTTCAATGGAGTCACCATGTGAGAATCAAAATATACATTTAAGAACTCTCACAAAAAATATTTTTTTCTTTTCTTTGCAAAAATGAAAACTAGAAAAAGTCAGTGGAGTCACTAGATGAAAATTAAAGATCTACTTTAAGCATTCATCAAACAAAGAAAAGACATTGAAAGAAGAAAAAAAAAGTTGTACTCCGGGAATAAAAAGAATTATCGCCAGCAACGGCACCAAAAAGTGTTGCCGCCTTTCACACACTTGGGGGGAATGTGGTAGAAATCTTCAAGCCACTCAGTGTGTCCTTAGGGGCAAGTATCGAGTCAAGGCTGCCACCTTGTTCTTGACTCCTCCATCTAGGCTCAACTCCTAACAAAGCCAAGGGGGTAGACCCTATTAGGTTACTAAGGAAAATTACTTTAGTGTAATGGTGCTAAACTGAATTATTTGCTTAGGAGTTTGAAATTAATCATAAATAACCATAGATGACAAGATGAAAAATGAGCACAAGAAGTACAATGATGACACACACAATATATATATATATATATATATATATATATATCGAAAGATTTAAACAAAGAACCAGTGCCTTAAAAATGGAGTCAGAAAATAATCAAATGTACTTGCATGGGATTGGAGTGAATGTTTTGCAATTGCCTCTTGGTACGTTTTAAGTTGATATGAAATATGAGTGGATTAAATTAGGCAAGGGGGGACTCCAGATATACCCGAGGGGTACTTGGAGTATGTCCAAAAATAAACCTTCACGGCTACCCGCAAGGAATGTGTGGGTTGAATGGAGTCTCTAAGATTGTGTTCATAATACACCCGAGGGTGTAATAGAGATCGGCACCTTGAGGTCATTGTCCAGGAATTCCCACTTCCTTTGGGTATTTTGCCACTATTTAGGGTTTGATCGAGGCGTTGGATTTTCGCTTGATGGTGGTTAATAGGGAAAGCTAAATCCTAATTAATATAGTCACTTGCATTCCTTTTGATGTAGCTTGACTGATCGGATGAACCTCAGCCAAGTGCAGAGCATACACACCAGAGTCTTTGTAATTTTTAGTAAATTTTAAATGGTGTGTTTTGATTAGAAAGAAAACCCTCCAAGAACCTCTTTCGGTCCAAGTGGACCTTAATCGAGGAATCAAGGTGGGGGTTGATTTTAGAAATATTTCTTGTAGAAAATAATGATGAAGCAGCAAAAAAGAAACAAACCGCAAGTTTTCTAATTAGTCCTAGCACACATCTCTTTCCCCTTTCAGGTCAATCAGCAATTCATGGGGTAAGTATTAAAGTTACTTTGACCTTGCAATATGGAATATATGATAAAATTAATCAAATCATATTATTCTACATAAATGAAACTAATCTAGAGAGAAAAAATAAGAAAATACAAAAAACGCAAAAAGGTCGTGAATCCCCCTAGGGGGGATGGGGAATGGGCTCGAAAGAGCCTATTCGGAGAAATTTTTTACTGTCACCGGTTACAATATTAGAGAACTTATATGAGTCCTCTTTTTTTTATATATAATGAAACCAAGATTTTACAAAGTGCCAAAATTAAAGATTACAGTCAAAACGGGAGACCCCTGGGGGGATTCGGATGGCTCGAAAGTCATTTTCGAACGAAATATTATCCTCTTTCTGTTTTACCTGCTAAAAAACAATGAGTTTATTAAAATTAAATATTCCCAAAAGCACTTTGAAAGTACCTTTGGGTCAGCCTACTTTAAACCAACAAAAAGCTAAGTTAAAACTAGTAAAAAAAGGTAAAAAAGGAACCAAGGAAAGCAAGATTTCCTTAGGATCTTGGATTGATGTTTGGGAAGCCAATAATATGTGCACTGATTGCTGGATTTTATCTTTTAAAATAGAAAATGGAAATCTAGTGCATGCAAACTACGGATTCTCTTTAAAGTGCCATGCAAAAAGGACGATTTCCCTAAAACTAGATCTAGAATGCTTATGAAACTTTCAAGGAGAAAGATCTAGATTATGATCCTTGAGAAAATAGATCTATGTTAAGTTTTAATTTAAGATAATATATCTAAATAATATCAAAGCTTGTAAACAAAGTAACCAGGTAAAAATTTGATTTTTAGAAGGAGGAAGAGATAGAAAGAGTGCTGGAAGCCTGGGAAAGTTGGGCTTTGGAGTATGCTTTGGTGGAACACCGAGGGATTATTTCCTCAAAAATATCCTAAAGATGAGGAATATGCAAACTAGCTCAACCCCTTCTACAAGTGAGATCACTTGCAACATAGAAATCCTTGCACAAACAGATGGTTAAAACAAAAGTGTTGTTGGAAAAAGACCATTAGAAAGCATGGAATTAAACTTAAAATACATGCAACTCCAAGAGATATGAAACAAGAAAACAGTAAGAGCATAAATCAAACTAGAATGATCTCTTACCCCGAAGGGAGGGAGCTCTCCTTCAAGTCCAACAATTAACCAACAAAAGAAAAAGATCAATAATACAGATTATACCTCATAAGCACTTGACAATCACCATCCACACATGAAAATCATTACACCATAGCTCTTGCCTCCAAAGCTTTCTTTATTCCAAAATAGTAAACTATACAGTAACATCAACTCTTCAATCCATCTCTAACTAGCTCTAACTAGCTTGGAAAGGAGGAGACTGTGCTTTATTTATAACAAAAACTAGAAATCTAGCCCAGAGGGGGTGCAATTCCCAAGGAGAGAGAGACTGCAACTGCATGTGGAGTCAAGTCGAGCTTGATATGAGTCTCACTAAGTCTTATTTGAGTCTCACTTAGTTCAAATGTCAATCGGAGAGCTGATTGGATTGACACCTCAACCTATTAACTGAAACATCAATTAAAATTCATCTAGATGAGCCCACATGTGTGGAGGAGAGAGAGAGAGGGTGCAATTTCCAAGATTGCATGCTGTGGTGCACTCCTAGTTCAACCCAGATCACCTCCTTCTGTCAAGGAATGGTCAGCTCCAGTCAATCTCAAGCCGATGAGACTTATTTTAGTCAAATCAGAGCAAATCCCACTAATTTAGGATTTGGGGTTTTCTCCATTTTAATTAATTTATTAATTAAAATAATCAATATTTGATTTTTTTGGATTTTTTTACCTAGGTGATGGACAAATCACTCAAAACATAGGAAAAGTGGGTTTATGGGTTTACATGGTGCTTTGAGTTTGAAAATGATCACCCCCATGACTGAAACTGATTTCGAAGCCCACTTTTATTACAAAACTAATTTTTCCATTTAGACTATTAAAAAATAGACTAAGTTTTTGGAAAAATTAAAACTTAAAAAATTATAAAATTATAAAACCTAGGGGGACTTAGACATGTTCATATGACTCGACCATAATGCCTAGCATGTTTATACATTGACACATATACTCTAATTACCTCAATAGGCCTAAATGCCAAGCCGACCACCACAACTTTGGAGGTATTGAGTGAAAACTCAGAAATTATCAGTTGTTTATTCAACAACCAATAATAACCAAGGGAAGAAACACCCTGGGATGATTGGATTGACAAATAAAGTCTATGAGACCGAGTCTTTTATAGAGACTATCATGCTAGAACATTTTATTACAACTCCCCTATGGGATATGAACATGTGATAAAGTACAACAAGCACTTCCCAGAAGCACTTCCGAAGGTCTTCTGAAGTCCAACCAAATCATATTTGTCTGGTTCACCAAGATCACTTGTTAAGAAACCACTAAGTACAACTTAGGTGGTAACAGCATGGACCATTCTAATCTCTGAATCTTGCTTATATATAGTTGCAGAAATATATGCATCCACCTTTCAACCCCAGTACGTTGATGGCCTCTTAAACCCTAGCAATAGGAAACTTTCCTCTACAACAATCCTCTAATTATTGTATTGCACAACAAATTCTTCTTCAATTTAAATGTAATAATACTTTTAATACTATTACTATTTTATAGAGTGACTTCTTCCTTGAATCCCCAGTAATTTAACCAAAACATGACATATTTATGGTAGCTTCACTTAAGCCATCTGTGGTTTTTATTTTTGCTTAAAGAAATATTAGATAACCTTTGTCTCCCACGTTGTTTATGCTATTATTTTACATTAGGTACCTAGTCATAGCCATTTTCCCAATGGGCGAGAGACTCACTTCTATGATGAGGATAGGACATAGTGCATTGTCTTTAATTTCAAGATTATAAGTTTGGATTTTCTCGGTCCATGGAGATTCTCTACATATGTTGTAGCTACAAAATTCACCGCTATATACGATAACAAGAGCGATGAGAGTAAGAAAGATGATTTTTTTTCTTATTCCAAATCCAAATGTCTATTAATTTACAATTGTTTTCAAGCCCATAATCACTTTTCCACCCTCCATTAATCCTTTGCAATGTAATAGTTCTAGTTAAGCTATGATACATATTGATTATGAGATATTTGTATGAAGTCACTTCCTCCAAATTATTGTTGTCGTACATAAAATCAATATAAGCGATGATGTTTTTGGATTTGATTATCATAGCCTTTGTTTTGTTAATGTTAATATTCATACTTGTACAAAAGAAAAAATCCTTTAGAATTTTTAGTTTCTCATCGAGATCATAGGGACTCATTGTCATAAGAACAATACCATCTGCATAAAGAAGAATGATGATGAATCTACTAGCTAGATTCATACCAACACAATCTATTTATTCCAAGAAACCCTCTAACTTGTCAGCGTATATAACAAAAAGGGTTGGGAACAAGTAAACACCTTGCTTGTATCCTACAATATTACATTTAATTTCTTTTGACCATCCCTAGGAGTTTGTAAACTTGGAAATAAAATTCTCATACAACCTTATGGCAACAACTTTCAACTCAAAAGGGACTTTTAGCATTTGTAATTGATTTCAAGGTTAATTTTGGGCACTATGTCAAATGTTTTTGTAAAGACAACAAAACAACACAAAAGATTGGTTTTATTATTGAGACACTCTTCAGCAATGGTCCCATATGATAGCATGGACTTAAGTTAGATTTCTCCATAGAATATAAGGAAGGTCACAAGTTTAAGAGTTCGACTCTCTTAGATTCCCTTAAGGCACCACCCAGTTTAGGTAACACCTAAAAAAACATAAAAGCGCTCAAGTGTTTTCCAAAAGAAACAACATTTGCCTCCTAAAATAGGGGTTGATGTGTAGTAATGCAAGGTTTCTTAATGTGAAATATTTTATAATTTTTTTAATTTGTCAACATCGAATTCACATTCTCAATCTTTGTTCAAACATTTTTCAATGCATATAAACATGTAATAAATATCATCTTACGTTTAATTTATAATAAGATATTATTAAAACAATAATATGAGTGAATTTTATTATTATGAAGAGATGTAATTTTTTTTTAATGAAATAAACAAAATTGTGATACAAATAATGTCGAGGACGAACACCATTTCTTTTACATGTTTCATAGCTTAATTACTTTGCATATTTTTCGACTTACTAAAATTTTAATGATCTTTATTATTTTGGTCTTACTAAATTTTTAATAATATGCATACTTTCGTATCTTCAATTGAATCTTAGATTGGACCATCAGACTCAACGAATCACCACCACTATGAAAATGATTCACAATGATTCATACATAATAATAAAAAATTAGCCCAATTTTAAAGATTCTACATTGAAGTGTTCCAAGTGTGGACAATTATGCATAATGACTGAAGTGGTAGAGCCCGAGGGAGAGTGGAATTAATGATCAATGGATTTTTTTGTTTTGTCTTCCCTCCCTTTATGTATGGAAATGAAATCAAATACTCCTAGAGAAGAAAAAGCCACGTATCAAATTGGCGGGGTGGGCTTGGAGAGATAGATACACTTAAGGTATGCATCATGGGTGATTCCAATACTAAGTTTTTACATTCACTTACCTCTGGAAGAAGAAACCAAAATGCTATCTGGTCACTAGAGGATAATGATGAGAATAGTATTGATGATGAGGATGCGCTGAAGATGTTGGGCTTGAACCATTTCTCTTAGGTTTTCAGTGATGATAAACAAACTTGCCTACTTGCACAAGTCAAAGTTGTCATGCTTTTCCCCTCTATGATTCCTCTTGAGGAGGCTCACTGTCTTGTTGACCCTGTCATGTTATCAGAGATTGAGGGTGCTCTTAAAGCTTTCAAAAAGGACAGGAGTCCGAGCCCTGATGGATGGCCTGTGGAGTTTTTCCTACACTTTTTCAAGTTACTGGGGAAGGATTTACTTGTTACGGTTGACTTTGCCAGAATTTATGGTCACATTACCCCTTCCATTAATGCCACCTTCCTGCCTTTAATACCTAAAAAGGATAAGCCTGTCACCTTCTTGGATTTTCAACCTATTTCTTTATGTAATGTGGTATACAAGTTGATCTCTAAGGTCATTGCTGTTAGATTGAAGCCTTTCCTGGACATGCACATATCCAGAGGACAGTTCGGGTTCCTTAAGAATAGGCATATTGTTGAGCCTATTGGCATCACTCAGGAGACCCTTCACTCTGTTAAGATTAAGAATACTTGTGCTCTCATCCTCAAATTGGATCTGGTAAAGGCATTTGATAGGGTTAACTGGTCTTACATCAGGCTTATATTAATCCAAATTGGGGTCCCTCTCCTAGGAGTTAATTGGATTATGGGCTGCCCCACCTTAGCAAATTTTGTCATCTTGATTAATGGTACACCATCTAATTTTTTCAAAGCATCTAGAGGTATCAGACAAGGTTGTCCCCTCTCTCCACTGCATTTCATTCTTGTGATTGAAGGGCTCAGTCTTTTGATCAATGACACGAGGATGAATGGTCTTATCAGAGGTATTAAAATTTCCTCTTCACTCGCTCTTACCCACCTTCTCTTTGTGGATGATGTCATTCTCCTTGGTACTGGAACGTTGAGGGAATGGATGGCTTTTGAAGTTATTCTCAGTACATTCTGTAAAGCCTCTGGGATGTGTATTAGTATGGAAAAGTCAGTCTTCCTTTTCAATAATGTTGATGATGATATCCTACATATTATCTCCTGGTTTATGCCTTATAAGATGGATCCTCTCTCTGCAGGCTTTAAGTAGCTTGGATTATTTCTCAAGCCCTTGGGCTATAAGACTAATGATTGGTATTGGTTACTTCAGAAGTTTGAAAAGAGGATATCACATTGGTCTTATAAATTCCTCTCTCTCAAAGGTCATTTGGTACTTGTTCAAGCAGTACTTTCTAGTCTCCCAGTCTATTGGTTTGGGTTGGCCCCTATACCTATATCGGTCTTAAACAAGCTCAGAAGCCTTAATTTCATTTTTTTATGGGGCTCCATTGCTGATAAGTGTAGATACCATCTAGTGAGTTCAGAGCACCTCACTTGGCCAAAAAATTCTGGTGGTTGGGGCATCAAAAATTTCCTTTGGTTCAGCATTGCATTAAGAGCAAAAAATTTATGGATGGTCCTGAATAATAATGGTATGTGGCATCAGGTTCTTATAAGCCAGTATTTGAAGACCATTTCTATTGTGTCTTGGCTTAGGAGGAAAAACTTCTCCATTCGGCATGTTTTGAAGTGTTCCGGAAAGGCTTCATTCATACTCTTCCTTGGATAGGGAAGTTACTTGCCTAGCATGTGGGGAATGGCATGGACATTCAACTGAGTATCGACCCGATCATTGGTGTACATCGTTATACTGAGCTACCCTCTGATTTCAAAGATTATCTTGAGGACTTGGGCATATCTACACTTTCCCAGGCAAATTTGGGGTCTAAACTGGGCCTCCTAAGGAAAAAAAAAAGAAGCCACATCACACTACAAATATGCCATGTCAGATTAAATCTAATGAAAATCTAATGAAAGTCAACCTAAATTGTTTCATTAATGGTAGTTGACAACTATATTGAGTTAATGTAGAGTTAAGAGATATTGATTAAAAATATTAATGAAATATTTAGATTCTTGTGCACACATAATAAATGATAGGAAACTTTTGAATTTTATGTTATAATTTTTTTAAATGAAAAGATCACTACTTTTTATATATTTAATAAATGTAAAACTCAAATATATTCATTTATAATGAAAAAAATATTTATAATAGTATTAAAAAAATATTATATCACATAAAATAAAAAACAATAAACTATGTATATTCATATTATTTTTTATATTAATATAAAAAAAATTGTGGTTTAATGGGTAGGTAGGTAAAAGAGAAAAAAAGTAAAATCAAATTTTATTATAATTTTAGTAACATTAAAAATAGTTTTTATTTTTTGTTTTGTTAGTATTTAAATGTTTTATTTATTTTTGGATGTAATAATTAAATATATTTATTTTTTTAAATATTATTAAATAATATTAAAAATACTAAATATTTTTTATTTAGTATTTCAAGATAAGTCTATTTAAAATTAAATACTATTTAGTTTTCTTTTTAAAAAATTGATTAATAAATGTTTTTAGTATTTCAAAATGCTTCCACTACAATTTTAATTAATGAGAAGGTTATGTTTTAGAGGAGTTGGAAGTAGTGATCAAATAAAATATTCTATATTTATTAGCTAAAATTTATTATTTTATTTCGAGGTGATCTTTTCAAGAACTTAACCAAGGTGAGGTTGATATGGAGTTAGCTATTGTCAAATAAAAATATGACACATAAGCATTATGTGTCCAACTCAACCATAATGGTTGACCAAAGATATTGAAATTCTATTGGTTTAAAAATTCAACTCAATCCAGCTCATCCATGGCACAGTTTTTTATAAGGCCCATTTTAGACCCTAAATTTCCTCTAATGGTTCAGCATTGCATTAAGAGCAAAGAATTTCTGGATGGTCCTGAATAATAATGGTATGTGGCATGAGGTTCTTATAAGCAAGTATTTGAATAACATTTCTATTGTGTCTTGGCTCAGGAAGAAAAACTTCTCCATTCGGCATGTTTCAGTGTTCTGGAAAGGCTTCATTCATACTCTTCCTTGGATAGGGAATTTCCTTGCCTGGCATGTGGGGAATGGCATGGACATTCAACTGGGTATCGACCCGATCATTGGTGTACAACGCTATACTGAGCTACCCTCTGATCTCAAAGACTATCTTGAGGACTTGGGTATATCTACACTTTCCCAGGCTCACAATGTTTTGCTTGGACAACACCCCTACTGGTACATAGCAGATGATCTTAATATTGCCGGCGATTGGAAAGTTCTCTGGGAGGAATTTACAAGCAATTTGGAAGGAGCTCGTATCAGACTCAATTCATGCTCTGACCGATTGGTATGGAACTATAACCATGTCGATGGTTCTGTTGCCACAAACTTGATCTATGACAATGTTGTATATTCCTCCTCTCCTCCGATTGGATGTCCCCTGCTCGCTCTGGTATGGTCTGGTATTATGCCATTGAAAATAAGCTATTTCATTTGGTTGACTCTGGAAAATAAGATCCCGACCTAGAATAACTTACAAAAACGTGGGTGGATCGGTCCTAGATGATGTGCTCTCTATGGCCTGTAACACCTCGGTTTTGACCCCATTGCATTAGATGTATATGATGATGTATATATTGTAAATGATCGTGGTGTGGAGCTAAAGGCCAAGGCCCCACCATAGGTCGGTTATGCTATGTTTTGGATTTAAATTGTCACCGATGGCATATCGGGGCATGCAGCATATATTATGTTGGTCATCATGTAAATACACATCTATAATTAATTAAATGAACCCGACCAGCTACGATCGTGGCAACTCAATCGAAGGGGGCATGATTTTCACAAGGTTAAGGGTGGGTTGGGAATTTGTCAAACCTGGGCCAATGATGGAAAATACCCATGTGTCTTCTTCCCTTGCTTTTATTTCCAACCACTTTCATTGAAGAATTATTGCTGGTGGTTGAGGTAGTTAATTGCTTTGGGAGTGGGGTGGCAGGACTATCAGTCCTCACCCACATGCACACTCCGCGCAGGGTTGACTCCACAACGGCAAAAACGCTCACGCCCTTCCAATTCGGGTCCTTTGGTTTTGTCTGTTCATCCACGCGCAGAGGTAGAGCTATCAATACTCACGCAGGGGGCCGTTGTCTATTCTTTTGTCTTCCATGCATAGACTTCTTTCCAGTTTTGGTCTCACGCAGCCAAGAGAGAGGAGTCGTTTCCACCACCATTCACGTTTTCCTCCCAAAGGAATCGACTGTGTTTTAACCCGTAGTCAAAATTGGGTGTGGATTTCTCTCACGCGTTGTGTTTCCTCTGTATTTGGGAGTCTGGGTAAGTATCCCTGGTGGTTTTCGTTGCCCAGGACGGGCTGTGTTCCCCACGTTTGTTGTGAGCTGTGCTCACTGATACATTTTGGGTTTCTGATTATCCCCCACGTTGTTGGCTGTGATTGCCGTGGTCTACTTTACATTTTGGGGACTGTTCTAAATTCGTTTGAGAGTCATTTTGGCCACAATAGGGCCAAGAATGACTCCGGAATTCATTTTTCCCTGGTTAAGCTATAACAACTGATTTGATTTCATGTGTACAATGGTTGGTCTTCGGACTGTGTTGGGAGAAGGGATGGGGGCTTGGTTTGCTTGATAAACCTGGTGGCTAGAAACCACACAGACAGAGCTAAAGGGCTAGCCTTCTTCTCCATCACCCCTGAATAGCACTGGAAGGGAATGCAGGGCCTGAGGGACTGTGTAGCAGAGAAGGGACTGATTCCTTATGTTGGGTGTGTTTGGGTGTCTTAGAGGTCAGGCTAGTTCTGGTGTAGGTGTTCTTGGATCTGTAATGAGCTCACCAGCTTAGCATTTAGCCTTTCCCAACTCCTTAATGGCCTGATAAACCCAACTGTGTTGGATTGGCTGTGTGTTTTGTAAATCCTTGGCTATGTGTAATCCTGCTTGTTCCCTTATTCCTTGCAGAATCATGCCTAGCTTGGGGGTGGCAGCGTTGCTGAGAGATTAAGGAGCACACTTGCCTATGGTTGGGTGGAACATTGCAGCGACGTAGCTGGTTGCGGAACGACTTCTTCATAAGATAAGTGATCTTGTCCAATTATACTTCTGCAACCTTAATTTCTATTAATGAAATGATGAACATGTTGAATGCATCCATGACTGAATGTTGTTGGTTTCCACCGTGTATGATGAATGCTTGTTTGAATGTATGATGTTTCCGCTGTGTCTGATAGATGATTGCATAAGTGCATGTTTTACTTCAACACATTTTCCTTCAGCATTTTGTTTCTGCAAATTTTGGGTATGCATATGTTCATGGGGCTCTTAGCCCGTGTATTTGAAGCTTGTAGTCGTGTCCTCTTCGGCGGTCGGGGGCATGGGGACGTGACATGGCCTGGGAGAAGATAGTGTGCAACACCTCTTTATCACTTTCTCTTTTTGGAAGAATGTCATTGTATATTTGAGTGGTGTATATCACTTTCTTCCTCCACAGTACTCAGACAATATCAGCTCCTTCTTGAGCTCCTGGACTGCTAATTTCTCCAAGCACTCTGTCATCTGTTTCCTTCCATTATATGCAATCTGGGCTGTCTGGAAAAAGAGGAATCAGGCTCTCTTTGATGGGAAAAAACCGTCCCTTATGTGTATTTTTCAGCATATCATATATCTCTCTCAATTTTATAAGCTTGTTGTTTTAAAGGTGAAAAAACCAAGAGCAATTGGTGCTGGACCTGTTCTCATCCTCCCATATGGTATTTTTGATGGAGCTGCTGCTAGTGGTTTTGGTGGAGCTGGTTTCTGTTTTTTTCTAAATGAGTCCCATTCATTGGAGTTTGCTTTGGGGGTTGGAAATTTCACTAACACCAAAGCAAAATCGATTGCCCTTTGGGCACTCTTAAATGTTACTCAGTCTATGGGCATACCAAAATTGAATATCTTTGGTGACTTTGCAGTCATTATCGGTTGGGCGAAGGGCACATCTACCTTGAAACCTCCTGCCCTCAGTCATTGGTGTATGGATACAAGAATACTCATCTCTTGCTTCCACCACCTCTCCTTTAGCCATATTTTCTGTGAACACAACCAGACTGCAAATCATCTATCAAAATCTACCCTTATTTTGGCTCTAGGTTGTGGTATATTCTCAAAATTTATTGATGGCCATTTGGCCTCTCAGGATACATTTTAGCTCTTTTGAGCATGGTGCAGAAGCTTTGCTTCTTTATTCATGATGCACCTCTTTGATGTTTTGGAGCAGGCACTTCTTGATAGCGACCCTGTAGTTGCTGTATTCACGAAAAATTTTGGACTATTGAGATGGTCATCTCTCCTTTTGGATTTCGAATATTTGCTTGGATTGTGCTCTTGCCTGACCTCCCCCTCGGCCAACCCTTATGAATGGGGACTCATTCTTGGAATAGACTGACTATGATCTCTTGCTGACATTATTTGTATGTATCCCTTCAAGGGAAGGCACATTAGATGCCCTTTGATTCAGATTAATGAATATCAAGGACATGCTTTTTTCTTCCTGAAAAAAAGGTATGCATCATGGGTGGGTGCGTTTGCATAAAAATAATGGTTTCTTATTGCATCCTTATACTTATACTTATGTGGGTTCTTTGGATTCCTTGACCCCTAGACAAATACTTAGCAAAGGATTGTGTGATTGCTTTCTTAGAGATGGGATCATATATTTATATGTTGTCCAATGATGTAGTTGAATTTCCTTTTGGGAGATTTAATACTAGGAATGATTCATGGAAAAATATAAGACTCCTCATATTCCATCTTCTTTAGAGATGGACAATGTGTTCAAATTCTCTTACATGTTATTATAGGTGTATGTTTTTATGTTTTGCAAATTAAAGGTTGCATTAATGATTATGTGTGGATATAGGAAGCAAGGAAGAAATTTGATAGGAAAATTGTTCCTCATGAGGTTATTTGCCCGTTAGATATGTTTCAAAAAACTAAAAAAACGTTATTATTCTATTTTAAAATCATCAAAACTAGCTACAAAGTTGTTGAAATCATCAAATTTGATGGAACCTTTTGGTTTCAACAAAAACCTACACTGATAGAAAGGAATCCTCTAAATGAAAATAGAACCAATCAACACTTGACTATAAAGATTGACAAAGACTTTAGAATTTTGTAATAGTGAAAATTATTCACACTAAATAAGTGGCTAGTTCATGTAATGGTACAACTACCATTCACTTTGTATTTGTATTTTTCTTTTTTAACTTTTGCAATAATTCACAATTTTTATTTCTTAATTTTTTTTATAATTACATCACTTCCACTTAATTTCTTTATTAGAACTTACTTTTTGTACCATGAAATACAATTTATATATATATATATATATAGCAATTACATAAATATTACATATGTATATAAGAGAAATTATTAATTGTATGTTTGTGTAATTACTAATATTACTAATCTATTTTAAGGTCACAATGAAACACTTAATTTGGTGTATGATATCTCTTTGTTTATAGGACAAGAGACCCCTTCATGATGATAGCATAATTGACATTGCTAAAATGTACATACCTTACTTCCTCACGATTTGAACCTATAACCTCCTAGAAAGAAACGGCGTGGGCTAGCTATAGAGCAAACCTCCCTCCATCGGACGGAGGAGGAGCAAAGTCAACGTTGACTTTGCTCCTCCTCCGTCCGATGGAGGGAGGTTTGCTCCATAGCTAGCTTATTCCGAAAGAAACACAAGTCCTCCTAAGAGGAAACACATGTAAAATTAAATGTTTTAAAATAGTAATAAAGACATAACTCATTTATATTGAAGCTCCCCACTGGCTTTGTCTCTTTCTCGTTGTCTTCTAGCCATGTGAAGTATGGCCTGGCGGATCCATTTTCCGAATTGGAATATTTGTTGCTGCAATTTGGGTTTATTATTTTGTAAAATCTGAAGATAACTGTGTTTTAACGGCAATTTTGATGGTAGAAATTGATTCAGCACCCTTAAAAACTCTTAGAATACCCAAAATTTTAGAACTTAACAATTATGAGAATTTTTTTTTCTTTATTCTCATAAATCCGAATAATTTTGATAGGAATTTTCTAAACACCCCGTTCCTACAGTCTTTGTAAGGCCTGCCCATGCCCTGCTTCGTCTGTCCAATATTCTCCTCCTCACGTGGCTTGACCTTGACCTTGAGAGAATAAGAATAGCAACAATTGTAGCAAGTAATGCCGATTAACTCCAACATAGTCATGTGACCAATCACAATAACGTTCGGATTTAGGTTGCCTGATTTCCTTAGGCAGGCTAGTCTTGGTCGATTATGGAAAAACATAAAGCACTAGTTTCTTTTTCCATTTGGACAAAGTCCATTGAACCATACCTGCAAATGAGAACTTTGATTCCAATACATCTTGCCACAGCGACGTTCCGCCAATATGGATTTCATGAGGAATGAGTCGAACTCCAATTTCGAGATTTGACTGGAATTGTTGGACCAATTCTTTTCAATATCACATTGCTGCATAATCCGCGCAACACTCCCGATAAAGACAAAATTATATCGTGGGAATCTTTTGTCTCCTCTTTATATCAAAATCCCCGATATCGTGGGAATCTTTGCAGTTAAAAAAACGACTGTTGACCGCATGATAGACAGTTATATACATTAAAAAAAAACTATTCCGTTGACTGCGTGATACAAAGTTTCAATTTGAAAAAAATAAATCACGTGATACAAAGTTTCAATTTGAAAAAAATAAATCAAAGGAATAGGACCACTCAACAAAGACTATATCATAATATTCGACCACAACCACACAAGTGTGTAATTTTCTAAGTCAATAGTGTATTATTTGTTAATTGAGATATAAATCCAGTAATGGGGGCAAATGTTATTATATTTTCATCTAGATTAAAATTTTATTTTGTAATAGGTGATGTGTAATTGAGTTTTCCTGAATTTTTAATGAATAAGAAAATTCTAAAAAAATATTTATTTATTTAGTTTTAAAACCTTAATTAAATTATTTTATTTTCTAATATATATATATATATGAATACTTCTGATCAAACACCCTTTTATGTTTTTTACCCTCTATATATTCCTTCAAAAACAGTTAAATTTTTAACCCTTTATAAAACTATATATTTATATATATACTAATTAAATATTTTAAAAATAATATTAGAAATTAATTAAATATTTTAAAAATAACATAATAAAAATAAAAACTATATATAAAAATTAAAGAGGGAAATAATTTTCTATATCAATTTATGAAAAGAATCTAGCATTACATTTTTAATTTTAATTCATAAAAACAAATTTAGTACTACATAATTAACCATAAAAATTTTAATTTTCAAAAACTTATAATAAAACAAAGGAAGAGTTTATCTCTTCTAAGTTTTTTTTATATTTTAAGGTAGAAATAGGTAAAATGTTTTTGGTAAAATTTAAATTTGAAAATGTTTAAATTGTGTATTTGAATCTATAAATACATTAAGCACTCTGGAATATTTCAGTAGCATCTAAATTAAACAATTTCCATAACTAATATATGCCATTCTAAGAATTTTTAAAGATTTCCAACACCTATCTAAATAAAATAAGACAAAAGAAAAATATACCCTAAAAAAATTGAAAACTTGGAATATTTAACCTACACCTAAAACAAATATAAAAACTTAGTGTCTAAAAAATTTAAATAAAATTATAAATAAATATTAAAAAAATAAATGAAAAACAATTATAACTTTTAATAAAAAACGCAATCTCTTATCTTATTTTTATTTCAACTAATTTATGTTAAAAAAATTTATACAAATGAATTATAAATAAATATTACACTTTCCTAAATTATAAAAAGCTTTGCATAATATAAGTCTACTTTAATATATGAAAAAAATCCTTACATAAATTAACTACAAATACAATTCTTAATTTTCTAAATTTATAAGAAAAACTTTGCATTATATTAATCTATTTTTTTAATTAAAATTCTAATAATTATATACACTTTTATTTAATAATTGTTTATGCATTTTCTAATAATTTAATTTTGTATGATATAAAATTGTTTATACATTTTTTAAAGTATTTTAGTTTTGTAAGATATATAAATATTTCAATTTTAATAGAACTTTTAAATATATGTGGGATAATGGATAATTAGACAAGGTTGTCATCCTTGTTATCTTGTATGAGATGAAGTATAGAGCTGCAATATTTCTAGAAAATCTTGGAAAAAGATTTAGCAATAATTTATAAGTTCAAAATCAAAATCAATACCCTTTATCATATTCTTCCCATAGAAGTGGGTCGTTCCCCCATCTAAAGCATGGCTATGACTAGGTACGTGATGTACAATCATAAGATAAATAACCAAAATTAATATAGCCAAGATTAAAATGAACGCTCATGAACTCTATAGCTGGTCTATTCCTACAACTCCATGGGTGGAAAATGTTTGTCATCTGTGCAAGTCTATGAACGTTGAGGATGAAAATCACTTTTTCTTAGAGTGCCTTGCTTACACACATTAGATCCGAGTTTCATAATATTTGGTACAATACAAACCTTTATAACCTCCTAACTTGCCAAAACTATAATGAGCTTGGAAAGCTTCTTTGCAAACTTTTGAGCACAAAAACAAGATTTTAAAGTAAACCAAATATTATCCTTCTTAAGGTCCAATAGACCAAAGTTGGTCTCAGTAACATTGATAATCATCATCTTCAATATTCAAATAGCACACCAACATTGTCTCATATTTTTATTAATACTATATATATATCCATTATATTTTTAATAACATAAAAAAATATTAAAAATATATAAAACTATAAAAAACATAAAACTACAAATAAACTTGATGGAAAGGTCAATGAACAAATAACAAACATGTTTCACATATTAATGTGTATAAGAGAAAGTATCTTTAGAGATGTGAAGATAAAAGGAATATTCGTCTTCCAATTTAGTGGAGAAATGGACACAAATAAGTAGATCGAAAAATTTGTTGGAGTAAGGAAATAAGAGCAAGTCATAAAGTGGTAATGTTTCCATGCTTTAGTTGATTAATGTTTTTATGTTTTTAGTCAGAATGTTTAAGGTTTTGAAATAAGTAAAGAAAAGCCGTAAAATTATAATGTTTGATAATAAGTTTTATGAATGATAGTTTTTTTTA
The DNA here is from genome assembly GCA_001517045.1 of Pseudotsuga menziesii. Lineage (NCBI taxonomy): Eukaryota > Viridiplantae > Streptophyta > Pinopsida > Pinales > Pinaceae > Pseudotsuga > Pseudotsuga menziesii. The sequence goes on along the minus strand of LPNX010221247.1, from coordinate 162,226 downwards.
GAATCATTATAAAAAGCCAAAAAAACGAAGACGACTATAAATGATTATATATGGAGTTGTCTCTGTAGAACTATAAAATATGAATCAGTATAATTGAAGTTGGATTTTTATTTCTATAAAGTAATTGGTCTAATACTGAAAAATAAAATTTGAACATTTTTTTAATAAAATATAAATTGTTTTTTAGAGTGATAAGGGTTGATATTTAGTTGTAATAGAAATATAGAAAAATTATAAAAAAAATGTAAACTAAGAAGAATTACTAGAGATACTTATTACAACATACGGGTTTACTCAGTGAACTTGTTACATAGTACGAGATATTAAACAATATCTCTAATTTCACTAAATATTGAAAAATTCCTCCTAAAATTGTATTGTTTAACCACCCTCTCAATATACCTTTCCAATTAAGAAAACCCCTAGTTTCACCAGATATTATAGGTATCAATTTTTATCAACTCATTTTTAATACCCCCTTTATATCATATTATCAAGTTGTAACAAACATGATCCCTAATGCATCTTAGTATAAGAAAACATGATGCTAAATAAAATAATAGTATAATGCCAACAATGATCCCATTGAGATTGTAAGGGGGACTAATAAATTTGTAGTGTTAGATAGTGGAAGACCTAACAAAATAGTAATGGGGATGAAAAAATGCGTAAAAGGAAACTCGGTCAAGAGATCAATGTAAGAAAGAATGTAAAAGATTGGCAGTCCAGTAGTCAATGAAATGCTTACAAAATATGAGAATTGCATATGTTTCACACCACAACCTGCTAAACTACCAATTTTATATCATGTAAATACAAGTATATCCATAGAGAGCTCATGTTTTCTATAAGCTTAATATATTAAACTCCATAAAAATTAAAATTAAAACCCTTTGATGGATGGACTTTGCTATCTTCCTATCAAAACAAAAATCATTGATGGTTGAACCCAAATGAACACAGAAAAATTCTTCTTACTTTCTGATAACACCATATGGTTATATGTATATCTTGGATTTGCAATGAATTGTCTCCACTTCCTCCACATTTATTCTTGCAATCAAGGGAAATAACAACATTTAGTTACCTTTTCTTGGGTTATATCTATTTTTTGTTGTTGTTGTCTTTACAGGAGAGGGAAAAATATCCATTTCTAAGTTTCAAGCATGCAATAATTATAAATATGCATGAACAGTTAGCTTATATGATACCATTCCATGGTAATGATAACACATAGGGTATGTAAATAAGGATTTAAATTTTCAACTATGTTCATGTCAATTCCAATACAATATTAAGAGGGATATCTTACATATAAGAATTGAAATTACAATTATGAATGTGCCAAAGATAACTCAATATCACAACTATTCCTAACTGGCAATGTGAAAACGTTAAAGAAGAATATAAAAAGTTGAAAGAAATAATCAGTGAAGAAAGATTGACTTAACTTTTCTTGTTTCCAGTGAGCCAAGAAATACTGATATCACTTTTCTTGGTCATTGTGGAGAATGGTTTGATTCAATTTCAATAACCACCTTAACCCCAAACTAAAAAAATGAAGAGTTAGATATCTTACGAGAGTGCCTACGAAGGATACAATACAATTGTTCAACTCCAAAACTCCCAATTAGCTACATCTCTTAAAGTTGAAGTTGACAAGGAACCAAATGTGTATTCAAGCATATTGAACAGTGTCATAGGATGCAATGTGACTTCTATATAAACACACTTAGAAATTGGCCTCATGTAGAACAACAAAAGGTAGAATATTACAAGATTGCCTCAATTTTAATATCAGCAAAATCAACCTCAATTACGGATAAAGTGTGAAATATTGCATACATATTCATACCAATTTGAAACACCAACCTTTTGGACATCAAGTAAATAACATTATGCATAAAAGAGCAAAATACTATCGCTCTGGTTATCTCAATCTCACAAAATTCTAATATTGCAGTGCTTGTTATTCCAAGAATCATACCTCATATCTACATAACTTTGATGAGCAATAAAAAGAGTAACCCCATGAAAATAAAAACACACAGTAGAGTTAACAATACTAGTTGCAATATTATCATAATTTCAAAAATCCAGATACAATTGCAGAAGTTTCTCTGAGATCTTTACAAAAAGATTCAAGTCCTTACTGGAAGAAGAATGGATGAAAAAATTAACTTGCACATAAATCGATAAGGTTTAAACAAATTATAAGCATTCACATTTATTTTTATAAATAAAAAATAAAGATATGATAATCCAAAATCATTGTTAAGTCAAGAGTACTAGTTTATCCTATAGCTATGGTGTTATATCTTATAGAAATTGTACTCAAAAGAGTTACTTTATCCACTTCCACTACTAAACGTTTAAAGGGGGCATTGCCCTGAATTTTGAAAACATGTAAAGATAAAGTATTTGATCAAGCGATCTTGACATCAGATCTAAATGACCACTAGTATAGAGAAAAACAAGTTTTACATCTTCCATGATGTCAATTTGCTTGATTGAGAACCTTTTAACACCTTTAGCGTTGATTTTTAAATCTCGTTGACATGAGGTTGACATAATGAATGACACATGATTTTGCATCAACCCATGTACTTGAAACAATTAGATCATCATGTGAAATCCAAATATGTATTGAGATTCGATTTAACATCATAATATGGGTGGTTACACTAGCATAGTATCTATCTTGAAATTTGAAATAAAACTACAAAAGATGAATGGTCAAAGAAACTTACAACAAAATCTAGGTGGAAACAATTAGGTTGGTTTCTCCCAAAATTCACCATTTGAACCATTCACTGCACCTGAGGCGAAAAAGTATAAAATCAAGATGACAATGCTACATGAAATCAACAAAAATAAAACCAATAATTATTTATAAATGATCTATTAGATGTGAATGAATAAGAAAAACATGATTACTATATTATTTAAATTCACCTTGTTGAGATTTCTGACAAAATCAAAAAATATTTTGTGATCACTTTCTTCTAATTTGTATGTGTCTTTCTTATTGTTGTATGATAAGTTGGTCGTTGCTATAACAGATTCAAGTTGTACAAAAATATGATCTGTCAAATCATACTTGTACAAGCATTTCCCTTTTATTTTATTGTACCAACAAAATTGAAGCTGAACACCTTCTGGCCTATCCAAAATATCAATGTCATTATGGTAATCAAAAACCCTATTGCCATCCTTCTTTTGTATTCTTTGAACCCTTCCAATGTACCAATTTCCACAAGAAATGCCTTCTTTGGTACTTCGAGAAACACCTTTTCTTGTGGCAGATTCAACTATAGGTATTGGGTTGCTCTCAAAGAACACACCACAATCCGATCCAATTCCAAAGTCGATTGAAGCACCCTTTTCTGAAGCCCTTTAATCTCGCCTAAAGTAGACCCCATTTCTCACTCTAGTCAACTTATCTTTGGGTAATGTTGGATTTCCATTTAACTAACTAACCAAACAAGATTTAAACATATCCTTACCATCAAGTTCTACCACTGGTTTGGTAGTTTTGTTCACATTCTCATCAATGGTATCTAAAATTTCATCCAACTCATGCCTCCACTCACTTTCCATTGTTTGAAATTCACTAACATTGAGTATAGATGAATATGAAGATTGGAATATTGAGTTGGAGTCACTCGGTGGAGAATCATCAACTAAATCATCCACTACTTGAAATTTTGGATAGTTTTGATCCTCTGTCCATGGTTTAAACCACCAAGAAGATTGTGTGTCCTTCTGGTTCCATGCCAAGACTTGATAGAATGTTTTGTGCATCATTCAATCCTACTTTAAGAGCTTCTATAATTTTATCATCCATAGATATTGAACCATGTTTAGATAATACATCATGATTCTTTGTCATTTGTTGGTGCAATTTATTCCAGATGCTTTCTTGTTTCTTATGAGATTTATTAAAGCCAATCCCTTGGGGATTTGATTCTTCTCAGGAAAATATATTTAGAGTTCCAACAGCATGAATCAATTCAGTGAAATCATAAGCCCTTTCCGATCCAACCATCCCACCAACTTTGCTAAAGAAATTCTCACACAAATCTGACCCAGTCAAGTGCAATACACATGGCAAGTTAGAGTAATGATCTCAGAACAATCTCATCAATAAAACTGCAAAGTGGCATGAAATTTTCACATCTTGATATGCCTCTCTACTAATGAAATTTATGTTGACATTAATATAATATTGTTTTTGTTCCCAACATAACCATAACATGAAAAAATGTTGAACTCTTGAAGAATTTCGCACTCTTTCCCAAAGAGTCAAATTATGAGACATAAAAATGTCAATGTAATCAGCAACAATCATTAGATAAATATCTATACCTAGTGTTCTCTCTACCCTACCACTTGTTGTACTTCTCATCTCTTTTAAACACCTTTGAACATGTCTTGAAGCAATGCATTGTGGTGAACCCCAATTTTGTTGATCCATCCTCTCTATATCTTCAATTTTAATCTTGTGATCATCCACTTTAAAAGTGTTATAAAACATTCTAACATGATTAAAAATTATAATTTATTCTCCTAGAAGAAAATCACGTCAACCACTAAACAAAGGATGGATTATCTTTTTTCTGTTGTGTATGTAATCCTAGTCATGTAGTCTTGTTATGTTTCCATGATCATACAACCCGGATAACCTCCACTCTTCCCAAGGGATTTGATATCGAATACCTATTGTTGAAGAATAAGCCTTCAACACAAGTTGTCTTCTTCTACTATCCCCATCAAATGAATGACCAATAATAGGTCCCAAACAATTTTCCACATGTTTCCTCCACATAACTTATATTTGTTCCCATTGCTTGGCAACAAAATTTGCATCGAACTTGTTGAATGTTGGATGGACAACCACAACCAAATGAGGAATATTTTCATGTAAAGGGTTTGCAATAATGACACATGCATAATGGCCATTTAAATTGTTCTTAAAAGTGTCTATAATAATGTCATAGCTTGCAGCTCCCTCATCCACAGTCACCAAGAAATGTGATTGGCATTGATTATTTTCTTTATTACCACAAAAACCTACCAATGTATCACTTTTTTCTACCCACCTAACATATTTTTTCACAACAATCTCATCTTCATCCATGCATATAGGAATTGGACCCTCTATACCAGGTTTGTCTTTATAAGAAGCATAGACCTTTCCAACTGCCTCAAAAATGTACTCATGCTCCCTTGGGATATATGAAATTGATTTTCTCACTTGTCTTAAATTTGTAGATCTTGAAGGACCATCTAAATTCAAGCTAATGAAGCTATGTAATCTAGGACCACCCCATAACTTAATCATCTCATAAATGGATTTAGTGGATGAACCATACCTTCTCCCTACTTTTGGATGTGTTAGGTTATGAAAGATATCTTAGACAAATCCCCAAACTGCATCTTTACCTTGTAATTTTCTTTTTTGTGTGCCTCACACACATCCTTGCAAAACCTAAATACATCTTTCGTTTCTGCAAATTCAAACAACCTGTCCTTTAGGGACCTTATTATAATAGAGAGTATAGAAACCTTTGTCCTCTCCCACCAAAGGGTTCACATTGTTGATCTATAGCTAGTATTTGTAACCCTTGCAACATTTCTAAGCTCATTTTGAGTCAAAAAGTCTAATCTTCTCCCTTTCCTTGTATCTCGTCCATGTATTTTAACGGGGCTTCTTGATTCATGATATAAACGCATCCTAAAGTCATCACAGTATGAAATCAACTTACAAAACTTGCATGTCAATGATTCAAAAGGAGTCCCTGTTTCAGAATCCCTCTAGAAATGAATATTCCTATATGTACCATCAATCCGATATTCAATACCATGATAACATAGCATCCTCTTGGTATGCTTCTCTATGGCCCATAATTTCCCACCCCTTTGATCATCCATTAGGATCTTTGTGTTTAATGTCTCCCCATTTCTATCAATATATGGATACCAATACCCCCAACATTGTAGTATCAAGGGAGATAAATGATCTACAACAAGACAATACAAACAAACAAATTTGAAGATAACAAATAAAATTATTTTCGATGTCATATTCAAATTAAATTTAGTCTTTTGAAATTAACATACCTGAAGTAGAAGGATTTGCACTTGTAGAACCCCTATGTCATAGTGGTGTTGATGATGGGACCAAGAACCTAGTCAAACTCTGTTGGGACCTATCATTGGTAGGATTCGTGTGTCTCCCAACTATGCTAGTCCTCAGCCCAATTGGATTATGTGAAGCCTAATCTATAGTATAAATGTGCTTCTTTGATTTCATGTGTTCATTTAGAGAACTAATAATATTACCACTTGCTGGTACTAAATAAAACCATTTATTGCATCGTGTACATTCCACTTTTACTTTTCTCTTGTCCTCGTATCCTGCAAGTGTTGCTTCCAACACATTGAAGAATTTTGGGTCTTGTGTCTTATTGAAATAATCTAGTAGTTTTATGGCTTGATCAATCTCAAATTGATCTCCAACCACTGATGTTTTCCTTTCTATGTTACATGAAGGAGTTTCACTACTTCCCACCCTTGAAATGTTACATTGATGGGCCCATGTTTTCATGTGATTGTTTTTGAAGTTGCGAAATGTCCGTGCTGCCAAAGATATTTCCCCTGTTCCATAATCAATACCACAACTTTCACAAAAAATATTTATTTTAAGTGTTCCCTTTTCTGAATATACTTTAAGAGTAAGCTTCTCCTGAACAAACTCTTCCATTAAACTATTCACTTTTTGTTCCCAAGATTCCAATACAGTAGAATCAACACCTATGTTTTGTTCTACCGAATCACACTCAACTTCAATTCTCGCTTGTTTAGTCATAGGTTCCTCTATGTTCTCTTCAACTCTTTCATTATTTGGTGTTCTTTCCATTACATTTGATTGCAATGCTTCAATATCCAATGTGTCTAGTTTCCTCTTGATGCCTATCAGTGTTTTTGTAGCCTTCCTTATTTTCTCTTGTGTTGCATTTACAGTATATCCTTGATTGTTGGTAAACTAAAAAGGATATCCAACAATACCATAAAGCATGATTTCTTGACGGATTTATGCAAATGTAGCATCTGATTAACACCTAACTATGCCAAGGGTAGAACATTCTTCACCAGTTACAATTACAAAGTCAAAATCATTTTCTGTATTCATCTGCATTCCCATCCACACGTACCTTAGATAAAAATGGATAAATATATAGAAACATTTTTCAAAAGATTTGATATAGCATACATTTTTTAAAGTGACGTCGAAATATTCAAACCACAATAGAATTTATATACAAGGAAATTCATTGAACTAAAAAAATGAGAAATGGTTGGTGAAGCTTGAAAAAAGAAATATGTATAGGATTATATTCGAGACACAAAACAATTAGAAAGACACAAAGGCATAGCACGACTGAAAAATCTATATAAAAAACACAATATAGAGAGAATGCAAATTTGTATTGTTTATATGATGTTGATAAAATAAAAAAAGGAGCAATGGGGAGGTGACTCATAAATGAAGGGTGGGGTTTCATATTGGAGAATGGGGATCCGATGAACCCATATTAGGCATTAAGGGAAGGACCTTTGAGGTGGGGGATTAGAATTGTAGTAGGTCATATTTCTTGTTTTTCCTATAATAGTTTGCAATTATTAATAACAGAAGAAAGTAAAATGAACTATCTATGCATGTCAAATGATCATATACAAGGACCCTTAGAAGCTAAACACATTGATGGAACCTAAAATCATGCATNAAAATTAGTTCTATAACTTATGTTAAATTGTTGAAACTTAAATAATTTTATATTAACTTAATGATTATTTTGATCATTAATATGTTAAATTGATACTCCACAGGAAGAAATCGATTTGATTATGTACTAAAAGAAGTCTTAAATATGCAAGGCCGAAGCTCAATGGGAAATACAACTACATGTTTTGTTTCCTCTAGTTGTTCCTTGATGAAGGATTGTTTGATAAATGTTGTGCCATAAGTCCTCATGCATAAAATGTTGAATTGACTCGAATATGTTCTATATCCATATTATTTCCATAGAAAATTGATGAACACCATAGTTGGATACCTAGGTTCCTTGGTAGATTGGAATACATCCATACGACAGACAATTGTTTAATATTTACAATTAGGTTGATGTTAGGTCTTGGAGTATAATATGTTCCCAATCAAATTGTATGGTACTAATGTTTGGCCCAAAGGTATTGTTGATTCTCAATTGGAATCTTGCTTGAGATGACAACATTATAAGCGAATGGAGGAGCACAAACACTTTGGTTCATAAATGAAGGAAACTTTCTTGAATGAATAATCATTGGTTGGTTATCGTGATAGTTAAAGATACATTGAAGTTGCGTTTTTCCATATAGAAAGGCCAAGGGTTGATGGTAGACTTAATTTTGAGTTGGAACGATGAGATTGTAGTGGGAAGGATAGAAATGTTTTTTTTGTATGTAATACAAATTTCTTGTTGGAGTTTGGTCCAAAATATGCTAGTATTAATGCATGTGGAAATAGTTGAGATCAAATGGTGATAGATAACTAATAAAGTTTGTGTGTTTTGTTCTATAATATAGTTGACCATATGAAAATGTGAGTCATAGCCTGTATTTGTAGCAATTCTAGGATGTTATGCATAAATCCTATGTATTGGTATTTGAGAATTTTGAGATTATATATTCCCTAGAGTTGGTACTTAGGAGAGGTATAGTAATGGTACCTAGGAAATATTCTAAAATATTGTACTTAGTGTCTCCACAAGGTGGAGTATGTAAATTGTGTGTACTTGTATCTTTATATGCAACATGTAAAAGCATATCATTGTAATACTTGGATAGGAATGCATAACCCTTTTCCATGTGTCCTTATTTTGGATAACTTGTTCAATAGTGTAAAACTTCCATTATAGAGTTGTTAAACACATGGAGGAGTGAGTCAAGTGTCAATAGAGTAGATAATGGTAGGTTCTTAGAAGCCTAAATTTTTTTGTACAATCAAGGGGTGTTCATCAAGAATTTGGATGAACCACGTACCTAAAGGACATCCTACTCAACTAGTGGTTGTAGAGGTTAAGTACCCATGTATTATTTTGGGCAGTTGTTCAGTTATATGGATGCTGACATTTTGATGATGTCTACATGATCAAGGTACAAAATGCAAGTGTTAGGTTGGACCAAATATAGATTCTGTTGATTAGGAAGCTAGTTAAAGATGTTGATGACGACCTGAACTAATGGATATTGTGATAAGTTCCCACTAAGGGGGAGTGTTGGAATAGGAAAATATTGTTTGACTCATAAATAAATGAGTGATACATGATCATACTAAAGGTTGTGGTTTATTATTGGATTGTTCATTACGGAATTGAGTTTGTCTCCACATGAAAAATTTGTTTCTATGTTTTAGGAGGTGGTTAGATCTAGTTGGATATGAGATGTTCTCTCCACCTAGTTGGCTCCTACTTTTGTATCTTGTTGATATATTCTTTGAATAGGTTGTTAGTGTGCTAAGATGTCATGTATATCTTAAATCAATGCTTCATATATAAATTTGTAACATTGTTTGGCGTTTAATAAATCAACAAGAGAGATTTTTTTGTGTGTGTGAAGAAATCATGTCTACTCTCCTAATTCTCTACAATTTGCACATGTTGGAAAGCACTAGAAATGCCTACATGGAACTTTGAAATTCCATTTCTTGTTTTAAATATCTAGATTTCTTTTCATAAACTTTTGCGTTGGACTCTAAATGGGCTTCCATTTTTATAATTGCCAATACTTGTTTCTTCCTATAAGTCATGTCCCAATGGACACTCACATTCCATCAGAAAACTTAGGAATTGTCAATGTCCTATATAGATAACACCTAAACTTATAAACAACTTTGTAAATGCTCAAATAACAACAAACTTTTCAAATTAAATAAATTACAAATCACAATTTGATTGTAAATAAGAAAAAAATATTTCACTAAAAGTATAAAAATCAATTTAGTTAAAAGTTTACTATATAAAACTTATTTTTGAAAGTTCCCAATTTAAATCAAACTGTATAAATATTATAGAAATATTATGTAACTATGTACAATTTTTTAATTAATAAAACAATTAATATAAAAAAATTAAAAAATTATTATTTAATTTACAATTTTTAAATTAATTATAATCTTTGTTTTTATTTACTAAATTATTATATGTTAAATGGTGGTTACAGTTTCATCCTGAATTTCAAGGGAAAGTCAATTTTGGTTGTGAATCTTTGTACAATAGTAAATCAAGTGTCATTGAAGAAGATTTACACTCAAACAATAATCCATATGCCACACTTCAATTTACTCAGCAAGGATATGGAAACAACAAATTGTATTCTCAATTTCCTTCATTTACAGACTCGGATTCGTGCAATTGTTCCGGTGTACAAACATGTGAACAAAACCAAACTGATATACGCTGGCTAGTGAATGAGGAAAAATATGGCTTCAATGCAGTCAAGAAAGTAAATGGAAGTAAAGATCATACAGCTTCTGTTGCCAATGGATGTCAAGATCAAGCATGGACAATAGATAAATTGATGGATGGTATTGGGCTTGAAGGATCCATAAACTACTATCTATACTGTAAAACTTCTAAATCTTATGAGAATGGTGAAAATAGGTGCCATAGAGCTGATCAAAGAGAGTTGGCTTCTATTGTTGCTGTAAATTCTGCAGAACATTTACAAAATTGTGATCTTTCTCCACCACAGTCGGTCTTTCATGGGGGTGCACCTTTTAAAAGCAGTGTCAAATTTAAAGAGATGGACATGAATAAATCCTAAGACACATATTTTTAAACTTCTTTTGGTAGGTTCAAATCACCATATCTAGAAGAGAAGGGTTTGAACTCCTTGCTACTTTATGGCCATTCACCCTCAACTTCAGAAGCCACTGAATCACAAGTTGCACATAAATCATCCTCAAGAGAATCATTAGTTGAGTTTGGTTGCAACATTATCTATGATAAAATACTATTTTTTAAAATGCACTTGATAACAGGGGGCATTTTTGTCAATGTAAATTTTGTTCTCCACAAAAGATAATATGTATATCCTATATTTACTCAAATACCTGTTTCATAGAACATGAATGAAAGTCCATGATAAATTGGCAACCTATATTGGCACATCCATTCAATTTTCACTATTTTTAACTCATCTAGTTTGTCCACTTCATGGCTTTCTATACAATTTTCAGTTCAGCCAAATTAAAAAAATTCATGTAGGGTCATAAAAAAAAAAAAAAAAAAATCATGTCAACTTATAAAATAAAAAAATAAAACTAGTATTATCCATCTACAAGCACTATAGAGGGATCCAATTTGTTTAAGCAATGAAGAGGGATCCCATTTATTGACAAGTTAAAAACTCAAGATGAAAAAAAATTACACAAAAGAAATTGGATCCTTCTCAATGCTTCAAATAGATTAGGGTTTAAAATGGATCTATGCTAGTAAATATGCAATGAATGGAGAACCCTACATTAAAGATATGATGCCCATGCGATTTCCTAAAAAGAGCAAGTGTGATGGCTAGTTTGAATTATCTGTGAATGCTGCTATCTGGCTAGAAGGCGGTGCTATATGCTAGGGAAGTTCCATATACTAGGGAAGGCAAGTCCAATTTATGTTATATTTGCACGCAACCCCTAGAACCACCCCCAAGCTACTTTTGTGAGGTAAACATACATGCATTCTCCATTATGCATATCCACCCCAATATTCAGTTCAATCCGCACCCATACTGATTTGATTCTTCTTACACTTATGCTGCAGTCGGGAAGGAGTAGACCAATGGGAACAAAAAATTCCAGTCATATGACAAACGATGCCTTTACCCCCTTTTCACAAATGAATCCCAAGGTGTTTATTCATCTGGTGCTACAACCTTCATGTTTGAAGGAGCCACTCACAACTTTTATGTTTGGGTTTTTTCATTTCCACCCAGTGAGTTTTCAATTAACTTTATGACCTTAGCTTAGTATAGTTAGTTTCAATTGCATTGATCACTGTGAAATGAGATTCAAATAAAAATAGGGTTAACAAAGTGATGTGGCTACTATGGGTAAACGGTTTCTCGCTACGGGTGATCAAGAGAGCTCAGTCTTGTTCTTAACCTACCAAGCATACATACTTGCTCTACTCATATAAAGGCTTTATTTTACTTATTTCTTTGGGCTATGGTTCTATCCCCTTTCTCCCCCACCCCACTTCCAACGTCTTATTATGACTGTTATGATTATTACCATTCTTATGTATCACTCGCTATGGGAGATATAAATAGTAAATTCGGGCCTAAAATCTCACAAGAAAGGAGCCTAAAACATGGAGGGCCAAATAAAATTAGGTATACTTCATCTTTGGGCCTCAATCGCTCCCCTTCCCTTGATTGAACTGTGAATCAAAGCTTCGTCGCGTGAGGAATAATAGGTATTTTCATGTTATTGATTTATTGAAGTATTATTATTCCTTCCTATGCTATAATAAAAATATTAGTGCCCTTATAGGATTCAGGGGGCTGTAATCAGTATTATATTATATCTTCCCTTTCCCATAATAGCACCAGCGTATCTTTCCTTATGCACACAAATTGCAGGGATTTCAAAGAAAAAATGACTCTGTCAAAGTGATCAAGAGCTGGTAGAGGAAGGAAAATCATTAAGGAAGAGTCTGTCAAACATGTAACCATTTCATTTATGAGAAATGATGAATGATTTTTTATGCTCATTAGCAGATTATACAGGGAGAAGGACTTCTCTAAAAAGCATGAACACTGGATGCAACTGATGCATCAAGTACTGAAACCAAAGAATCACATTGAACTAGATAAAAATACTATCTGGTAGTATTAATAATATTAATAAAGCAATCAAAAAGTGACTGGAAAACCCAGACGACGATTCCCCCCAGTTCCACATGGTAGCTTTCTTGTTGGATGCAATATGTGCTATGAAAACCTTCCTAGCCCTATGTGACATGTGGCATCCATCTCTCCTACCTTTTCCAGTGCACTCTCAGAGGTTATGGAATTACAAATACTCAAATAACTATAACACCTATGCAAATATTTATTGCTTCTTTGTAATAATTGGTCTTAAACAAGCCATGTTTGAGGTTTTATGAAGAAGCACTAGTTGTGATAGACCATATTGAATATTGGTATCTGAAGTAGGATGGGAACTACCTACAGATCTATGGGAGTACCTCAGCACCCTACATATTGAAAAAACATGTGCCAGATAGATTGGTACTCACTGAGATTGTGTCTCAATCAACCAAACTTGGAGCCAATTAAAAACTAAAAGAACATAATAAAGGCATATTCTTGGTGCTGTAAAAGGATTTTCTCTGCTAAGCCTATGGGAGCACATAATACATATATAAGGTAGCCCCATTGAATATGTAAAGAAGTTGGTTTATGAGTTAAAGCTGAGTTGGGAATCACCTGCTTCGATGAACAATCCCTATAGGACACGGTCCAATTAGGAGGGCTAGCCTATTTGGTGACCATCCACTTCGAGGCCCAAAAACCCCTTAGCAAACTAGTCCAATGATGAGGAGAAACCTCGTAGCAACCTGCTTAAATCGGTGAGGCTGAAAGGATGTGTTAGGAGATCTTAGGGAACTTATTACTGAGGTAACCTCGTAGAGCATTAATTAAAATTAAACTTATTACTATATATTTGGGATTATGTTTTTTTTTGTTGGTATGTGGTTGTCACATAGGGGAAAAAGAACTGTTCGCAACCAACAAAGTAAGATACCCATAGAGGGGGTCCATTTCCACCACGTGGCTGAACAAACACATAAGTGCACTAATACATTGTGACACATAGCAGACACGGTGGCAAGGAAGATGATATACATGTAGACATACACTAATGAGTCATCTGTTTGTTCAAAAGCGCATAGAGACAACTTACATGCGGTAAGAAAAGGAGAACACATCTTCAAAGAGATGACATGTGCCACACAAAGAAGAGGAATCTTGACAAACAAGAATGCTTGAGGGAGAATGGAAACCAAAAAATAGATGGGCAAGTCAAATAACGACGTTGAAAAGGGAAATAATCTACAGACAATGACATGGCAGAAAAAAGAACCAACACCATAGGGCACCTACTAGTAACCAGTTGGATGGCCGAAGGAACCTCTCATATTCGCATGATGAAAGGATGGGATTTTACTACTAACACTAACATTAAAAAAAAATCCTTAGAAAAATTTGATACAATAGACCCCACCTCCCTTAGAACATTTTGATAGGAAAAATACCTCACAACTGTATACTGAAGACAAAATTACACACTTTCTATTCACATGTGCGTACAATTTAATGTAGGCTGGTTTTAAAACAGATCCTTTGATTACAAGAAAATGATTGAATAATCACTAGTTCATCCTAGCGGAGGTTCATTTCATTAAACCGCTAAAGAAATATTTGTGTTTATTACTAACACATCCAATACAATGGTTGAATCACCAATAGACCTATGCCATGCTAGAGCGAAAATGGAGGGACATTGTGACGTAAAGGAAACTCGTACAATACTATATGATGCAGGATGTCGTTCAAACAGGAAACAAACAACATTTTTTTAAAGGAAAGATGCCCAATAGAGAGAACCTTAGACTCAAAAAAGGAGGAAAGAAGCAAACATGAGGTGACTGACAAAGCACAAAAAAATTATAACCATGGCGAACATGTTACCGAGAGGTGCCCCAAAACACATAACATAGTCACAAAAACCAAGCACAATTACTTCAAATTTAAAGAAAGTATACCTTCGTCTTAGATATAGCATGCAAGGGGATGAGACCGTTTACTCAAATGGGACACACAACACTTTTTTTTAACAAAACTCTATAAACCACTGCTATTCCCTGAATAAAACAACAACCTAAACGAATCATTATTTTTCTCTAACCTATCAAATGCCTACTTCATATGATTTCTTTAAAATCAAATTAAAACTAATGTGAGGACGTAAATTTAACTCGGAGAAACATCACAGACAAAATAAAAATTAAAAGTTATAAACGGGAGCACAGAGATTGGGTTAATGCTCTTGATTTTAGCTTGAAATAAGCACTTTGAACCATAGGCCAGTAGAAGCAAATGAACCTAGAACCGACAAACACCAGATTGTTGATGTATATGTAACTTTGGAATGTATTTCACTTGTATTTCTTATATATTGTAACCCACTGTTTATTCTGGGATGTACTTGAGTCATGTCATACCCCGATGTTTATTCCAGGAAGTTTCTATAATGTAATAAGTCATGTCAAGTGATTGTGGGTAACCCTCCTATTGGTCAAGGGTTAAAGTCCCCACAGTTGTGGGGCCCTTGGGTTATTAGAATATCCTAGAGAAGTCAACCCTAGCTGAGTCATTGTAAGTCAGGGCAATAGTCCCCACCATTGTGTTAAGGATAAACCTCCTTGTTGGTCGGAGGAGGCAAAGTCCTCACAAGTTGTGGGGCACTAGGGTTATTAGACACTCCTAGAGATGTCGACTATAGTAAGTAATTGTTAAGTGAAGTCAAATTGTAGTGGGTTTCAAGTGAATGAAAGAATATAAATAGAGAGTGATACTCTCTATTTACAGCACACACACTCACTCATTGGGGCGCATGAGTGAGAGGGGAGAAGCTCTCTCAGTGTGAGAGAGAAAGACAGAAGTTTTGGATATCATCTTCATGTTTTCGGGTTTTACTTTTGGTGCTGATTCTATCTCTGAGGAAGTGCAAAGTCCTAGACACAGAAGAGCATTAATTTCAGAGATACTGCAGAAATAGTAATAGCCATTTATGCAGGAGAAATTGGAAAACTAGGGCTTCCTGTTCCGGGAGCTTCCCTCCACTGTTTTTAGAAAAGGAGTACATTGGACAGCTCCATTTGAAGACATCTATATTTCTATCCAATTAGATCTAAAAGATTCCACGTTTTGAAAATTAGGGTTTCTCTAACAAACCCTAGATCATCTAGCTCTGAAACTAGGACAGACACCTCAAATCGGTAAGATCTAATCTTTTTCTATTTTGATTTGAGGTTCTCATTTCAAAAAGATCTATCACATTAGCTTGATGATAAGCTTGGTGAAGGTGACAGCTTCCAAGCATGGAAGTATATGATATCTCTGGAGAAAATGAATTGGACACCTACATGAGTAGAGAGATTCCAGTTCCAAAGGGAGGTGAGGCTAAAATACTTACACAAGAAGAACTTGGTCAAGGCTAAGAAGATCATTGTTGATTCAATCACGGATCAACTTGTACCACACATGTCTTCCCTAAAGACACCAAATATGTTTGATTCCTTGACCAACCTATTTGAAGGGAAGAACATAAATTGGAGTATGACCTTAAGAAACAAGTTGAAGAATGTGAAGATCCAGAATGCAGAGACCATATAGTCATAAGGGTCTCTCAAATCAAAGAACAAATTGAAGTGGTAAAAGAGGAAGTGAAGAATGCAGAAGTAGTGATAGCCATCTTGAATGGCATCCCAGGATCATGGAATTCATTCATGCGAGGAATAAGTGATTGCTTTTAGCAGACTCTGGGAAGAAGAAGAAGCTCAACTCATAAGAGAAGAGAATATGGGAACAAATGAATATCAAGATCTCACTATCCAAAGAAGATCCCTCAAGCGATGAAAAATACGAAGAACTCAACTCTTGAAGAAACTCTTATCCATCTTAGTATTTGGATAAGAAATGATGAATGAAGAAGATGATGAAGCTAAAGGCTCAAGAAGGATTCTACCCACAAAAAAAATAAAGATAACTATTCAATTGTCATTTCATGATATTGTTTTTGTTATGCATTTGTCTATATTCAGTTAATGTATTATGCATGATAGAATGTTTGCATTAATGATAGTATACTACTAATATGCATGCAATGGGTAAGTAGCTCATGGTGCTATACAACTCTGCATTGCTACTTATCTAGAATGAAACCTCTTTGCTGACATATTGGATTAGTGCACAATCTCAATGTTGTCCTGGTAGAGATGGAAGGAATCTAGAAAAATTTCTGTGAGATATGGATGAATGTTGTATTGGCTAAAGTAGTTGCATGATCATATATTTATGCATAATAATTTGCCAGCATGGATATTCCTTATGAAATGATTCTAACCATACAAATGCATTTTAATTGTAGGAAATATCGCATACATAATCAGCTACAAGCAAAGAAGGATGAGACTTGTTTCGAAGAACAAGTGACAACATTTCAAAATGAAAAATAATATGACGAATGCAGTGACATCATTGATGTAGAACCTTCCAAGAAAAAAGCGAAGATTAGTTCAAGAAGAATGATGTCTAGGATGCGGTATCGATACATGAAGGAAAGTTCATAGTTCCATCATGCAGTATATGGAAACATCGTGGGATACAAGGAAAGATTCGTAGCAATGAAAATAAGGCATAGACTATGAAGAGACATTTGCAGCCACTGGAAGTTAAATCACATGACAAGCATAATCATGTGTGCAAATGAAAGAAGGCCTTGTACAAGCTCAGAAGACACTCATGGGATAACACATACATGAGGAGCTTGATGAAGATCTGAACCTTTGCTACAAGGTTGATAGAGGATGACAAGCTCACAGATGGCTGCAAGATGAACTTTTGAAAAAGTTCAAGATAGAGGATCTTGTTATCCATTGATCCTAGATGGATACATAGAAGATTAGTAGCATAGGAAGCTACTTGTCACTTCGGTACAGAATGCTTCAGTGCATAGAGTATGAAAGACAGAGGGAGTATGATGCTTTAGAGGGAGTGACTGTAGAAGATCTTGAGGTTCGACATGGTGCGACAGGATGGATATATTATTGGTGACTCTAGGCTTTATTGAGAATAAAGTGGATTCCAACCTTTGCTTTAAGGTTGAAGGCGGAAAACCAGTGATGATCCTGTTATGTGTCGATGCACCAGGCATGGAGGTGTGGACAAGGGAAGTATGCAATAGAGATCCTGAAGAGGTTCAGGACGATGGGCTGCATGACCACACCAATGGCATCGAACCTAAAGCTATTGAGTGTTGCTTCATCAGAGTTGGTTGATGCCATGATGTATCATCAGATGATTTATTCCTTGATGTACCTGACAAATACGAGACCATATATTTGCTTTGCTATGAACACATTGAGACATGTTCACCTAATGGTTGCAAAGCATGCAGTAAGGTACCTAAAGGATATAGTTGATTATGGTCTCAAGTATGAGGCGAATCAGAAGATTAACCTGGAGGGTTATGTGTATTCGTATTGGGAAGGCCGTGCCATTGATAGGAAGAGCACTTCGAGGTGCTACTTCAGTATGAGATTAGGTGTGAGCTCTTGGTTTGACACGCTGGAGTCCTGCATGGTGCTAATTACAGTCGAGGAAAAAGATGTTGCCACTTGCTATTTGGGAGGTAGTATGTTTCCTTTGAAAAATACTATTTTATTTGCTTGATTTGACTTGCATTTTTGGTATGATGTAGAAAGGAGCAGTGAAGCTCTAGTTTGTGATATAGATCGATATCTCTCAAAAGAGGGAGTTCTAGCATAGCTGGTGAGATGGGTTGTCTAAGCATAAATCCTGGTGAAGCTCGTAGGTTTCTCAGACGTAAATGGTCATGTAGGTTGTCCTAGGATGTAATAGGTCCTAGTGAAGGTTGCAGGTTATCCTTGGACGTAATCAGCCCTGATGCAATTCTATGCTAGAAATGGCCAGAGTGAAGCTTGAGTACTTCAGGGAGAAGCTTGGTGTTCTCCAGATCGAGGTTCCCTCCAAAGGGAAGTGATGATTTCATGAGCCCTTCTGACATGGTGAGAGGATTGTTCCTTCCATGGTCAGATATAAGTGTTGTGCCCTTCCGACATGGTGAGAGGATTGGTTCCTTCCATGGTCAGATGTAAGAGCTGGTGAAGAGCTGCGACATGGTGAGAGGATTGGTTCCTTCCATTATCAGATGTATGATGCCACATCCAACATGAAAAAGGGTTGGCTCTACGAAGACACATCTAGTATGAAAAAGGACTAGCTCTGTGTGGATACCACATCCAGCATGAAAAAGGGTTGGCTCTATGAAGACACATCTAGTATGAAAAAGGACTAGCTCTGTGTGGATACCACATCCAGCATCCCAAAAAAGCTGGCTTTGTGAAGACACATCTAGTATGAAAAAGGACTAGCTTTGTGTAGGTTACACATCTGGTATGAAAAAGGACCAGCTCTATGAAGACTCATCTAGTATGAAAAAGGACTAGCTCTAAGTAGCTGCCACATTTGGTATGAAAAAGGACTAGCTCCGTGATGCCTCATCTGGTATGAAAAAGGACCAGCTCTGTGATGCCTCATCTGGTATGAAAAAGGACCAGCTTTGTGAAGACTCATCTGGTATCAAAAAGGACTAGCTCTGAGGAGCTGCCACATCTGGTATGAAAAAGGACCAGCTATGTGATGCCTCATCTGGTATGAAAAAGGACTAGCTTTGTGATGCCTCATCTAGTATGAAAAAGGACTAGCTCTGTGATGATACATCCAGTATGAAAAAGTTTTTGAAAAAATTGAGTAGTTGTACATAACAATTGGTTCATGTGCATCACTTTCCATATTTTTATGGTTAATTTGTATATTTTTATTCAATTAGTAAAGTTAGTGAATCCTTAAATGTATAAGGTCAAGCATGAATACCACATATAAGAGTCTTAACATAATCAATCAATTTATATTTTTTTAGTTTAGTGTATAGGACTTTGTCTACTCTTATGCAACATACAATTTGTTTTCCAAATGGATCAGGTATTAAAAGGTTGTGACTGATGTATTTCAGAATTATGTTATATGTATAAATAAAATTAATAAACAATGGAAAACCATTGTGTTTTTCTTTAAAAGAATATATATTTAAGATCTAGATAAGAAACTTTATAAGTGTGTGCACTTTTATTATCAATGAATATGTGTTCATACTTAAAAGCATGATTGGAAATGGACATAAAAATAGGGAGCCATAAAAATGGATATGTCTTTTTTATGTAACCCAAACTACCAAGTATGCCATTTTCAAGTTAGAAAGAAAGAAACCAAACAATATAACTTGTAGCGGAAAAGGGAGCCTATGGGGCATAGAATAAACAATGAATGAGTGTATTGTTAAGGCACCCCTTGTGTTAGGTCACTCGTTTGAAACTCTTTGGGTACTACCTTACAAAAGAAACACATGTAGAGGAAAAGGTGTAGTCCTATTTTTTTTCTTGAATTTATTAGAATTTCCATGTGTTCAAATTACATATATTTATAACTTTGTAAAAATTCCAACAAATTTAGTATTAAACCCTATTTTTGGACTTATATTTCATAGGGAAAGGTTTAACATTAGAACACATTTTTCTCTCTGGGGCATTGTCCTATCAGGCCTATCATATTTGTGAAAAACTACCTAAGAATGGCACTTAGGGGTCAAACACCCCATAGAGAGGGCATATGGCATGGTTGGAAGTCTTTCTCATAGAGCTATAGGCCCAAAAGGTTCATTTTCATGGATAATTCCCCATTTTCCTTTTGGACCATGTTCCTCATGTTACCTCATATAGACCTTTAGACATTCTCGATG
Organism: Pseudotsuga menziesii; assembly: GCA_001517045.1. Classification (NCBI taxonomy): domain Eukaryota; kingdom Viridiplantae; phylum Streptophyta; class Pinopsida; order Pinales; family Pinaceae; genus Pseudotsuga; species Pseudotsuga menziesii. Next base: position 141,522 of record LPNX010221247.1, on the reverse strand, counting down.
TGCATCTAACCTTAAAATGGAACCCATACCATCCTTGGAAGTGATTGTTAACAAATAGAGGTTTGATGTGGAGGTTCAAGGACTCATCTATGGTTCTTCAGATAAAGAATCAAGTTTTAGGGATCAAAGCTCTAGTATCCCTCCACTGACAATTATTTCAGACTTAATAACCTTAAGTGATGTCTAAGACATGATAATAACACCCATATTCAACTTGAATGCCAAGGAATCCCTAGATATGGTTGGTGTCATGGTCTCTAGGTGTTGGTCACAATGTTTGAGAATGAAAAGGTTCAATACAAATTATGGTATTTGTCACCCCTATGATGACGATTTTTCCTTAATAGGAATTTCTAGTACACAAACCATACTCGTGGTGCATGTGCCCCACTTGTAGACCAACAACACCAAATATTTTGTGTGTTTGTTCAAGTATTTGTTGTTACATCCCAATTTGTCAATCTAACCATAGAATGGGTTGTCACAAATTCCATAATTCAAAATTTCATCTCATAATGACCATTATTTGAAATCATAACTAATTTAATCCTACTTTGTGTACAATAATTTATAAAACACGTGTATAAATACATAAATATAAATCATAACATAATTATCAACTATATTTCAAGCATACCACATACATAAACCATAATGTTTATAAAAATAATAAACATTTATCTACATATTCATAAATAACAATGAATAATTACATTTAACTAAAGAATATCCAAGAAACTAGTTGCCTCAGAAAAATTTCTCCACTAAACATAAGTATAAGGTGAAGAAAATTGTTGGAAACCTAATCTAGGATTATGGTTCCATAAATTATTTTGGGATTATGGTTCTTTTGTAAATAATAATTGAATAAGAAAATGAATTTCAACAGACTTCAACTAAGCTCCTAGAAGGTGAAGCCAAAGAGTCATGCCACATAATTATTTCTGATTCAGCCTATACTCTGCTGAATGCTTAGTCCTGGCATTCTCAGCATTGCAGTAACATTGTTGTCATTTCCCTGCCCTCTTCGTCGTCTTGCAAGATACTTTACATCTTTGCGTTCTCTCAGTGGACGTTATAGAATACCTAAAAGGATACTCCTCCGTCATAAGGGATTTGTCACTCTCTTTCATATTCTTAAATCCTAATTTTTGCTCCTCCTTATTTTTTTTGTGTTGGAGTTTGTCAACTATCTATGCGTTCTGAACCCTAATTTCCGACTGCCAATGTTAAAGAATTTGAATGCTTGAGAGTTGTGCGTTATTCTGTGGGCTTTAAGACTAGTGCTACATTGTATTGGAGCACTCGATCCATCCGTGCACAGTGAGCATGGACTCTCTTGAGATTGTTGTGGAGAAGAATATTATATTGGAGCTAATATTGTTGAAGTGTCGTGAGAATATCATCATGGAATATTGCCTCCTCCTTCATTTTATTGTGTATGTGACCTGTGAACTCAACGTGAAGAGTTGTGATTTAGTTCTGTGCTGAAGTTTGATGTGAGGTTAAAGCTGTAGGGAAGTCCTCTCATTTTTCTGAGCTGAAATTTGGTGAGACCGACTGCATAGTGTTAAAGACTGCGTCGTTAGTGAAGTGCCAGACTGACGTGGAAGCTTGAACTTCATGCATTTGTTGCTATCATGGATCCATTTTTCCCTTGTTTAAACCTTGGAATCCTAGAGGTACAATTTTTGAGGCTGTGATGTGCATCAGTGACCGCTCTCTCTTGATGCTCAAAGATTGCTTGAAGACTGATAAATATTGTGACTGGTTTCTCAATGATCACCACCACTGATATCGCGTGAACTCACCTCTGTACACTGACTGCGACCATTGGATCTGCGTTTTAACTTAAAAAAATAGACTGATGAAGCCTCCACATGGAGAGTACACTCCTAGATATGGATTTCTCTGAGAGATGCGTGGACTGCGTCTTGTTTTTGAAGACTACTATGCATTGAAGTTATTGTGGTTTCTCTCCATTGAAGTCTGATATTGCTACACATTGTAATAATTCTTTTTAACTGCTAATGTATCATATTTTTTTTATCTACATTAGCTTGTCTTTAATCAATATAGTCAATGATGGAGGCGTCATTTTGTGTAAGACTATAATAAAACACTGTTTCAAGGGCCAAGTATTACCTTTGGTATTCCATACTATTTTTTCTTTCTATTGCAACAACTCCCTGTTGCAACACACTCTAAAGATCTGTATAATTTTTCTTTACCTTGTCAAGTTGTAAGAACTATATCAATTCATAGAGATTCTATTGTATTGCATTGAAAGACTACACTGTAAATGGTGGCATATACTTAGAACTGCACCTTTTGTTTTTCTCCCAAAACTCTATTTATTTGTTGGTGACCATTACATAAGATTCATTCGCTGGCATCCATAGTTGGAGAAGTACTCATCGGAAACTACAACTATCCAGAGTTCTGCAGGAAGACCAAATCCTTATTCATCTACAATGATCTTTAGCATGGTATATGTGGAGGAACCGCCATTACAACTGATGTTGTCCTGACCTTGAAAACTGACCTAGAGCCACCAACATTAGAGAAATAAACTGTTAAATGGAAAACGAGAGACAACAAGGCATTGGCAATGATCACTGCAACAATAAGTGAAGAGGTGAGTCGGCACATGTCGCTTGTAACACTCTATTTTGATTCCTTGAAAAGATTGAAGGATTTGTATGACTCACATTATGAAATTTGTATGACTCACATTATGAAATGGAAGTATTCAGGTGATCTTGAAATTCTTCAGTTTAGAAGTGAAGGATAATGATCCCATGATTGCTGCATATGAGACCAGAGCAATATGCATAAGATTCAAACCATTGGCATGCAACTAGCTTCCATTATCAAGTCCATGTATCCTAGAAATTCACACTACCTTGAGTTACTTAAAGTTAGTGACAAGTTGAAGGTGTCCATTATCAAGTCCATGTATCCTATAAATTCACACTACCTTGAGTCACTTAAATCTAGTGACAAGTTGAAGGACCTCACCTTCGAGACCTTGGTGGAGAAAATTGCAAAAAAAGAGAAAGCCTTTGGAAAGAAGACCGGTGATCCCAATGGAGAGACCCTTTTGCTTGCTTAGAAAGCAAAGAACCAGTAAAAAAACTCTTCAAATGGATAGAGAAACAAAAGAGGATGAGGAAGAAGAAACTTCAAAGGTAGGGGGAAGAAACAATTCAAATTGATTAAGAGACCTACAGTGTAAGAACCTACAATGCCCCTTCCTCTAAGGACATTGAAAGTGCTGACGTCGTCACTTCCTAGGGGCTTAAGAAGTGAATTAAATCAATTCTTCCTAAGAATTTTTAATTAATTAATATTATGGATGAATGTAATAAATTAAAATTCCAATTTTGATTTGCATGTAATTAATTCTTATGAAAAATAATTAATGTGGAAATGAGTTTTAATTGTCCTATGTGAAAAGGAGGGTGCATGGGTCCAAGTGGACCATGAGTTGGAATTCATAAATGGCAACCTAGAGCAAACCAAAAAATACTAAACAAAACTCAAGCCAAAAAGATAGAATCTTACAAAAGTAATTTTACATTAAAAAGATAGCAAGGAAAAACAAGGCACTTGTAAAAGAAGAAAAGTACATGAAAAGTAATCATTCACATATTAGGAAACATTTGGTCAAGGAGGGTACAATTTCCATTTTTGTGAAAGGATGCAAGCAAGGAAACACCATCAGTCATAAAGAAGGAAACTTTTTCTCAAGGAGGGTGAATTTCTACTTTGGGTTGAGTGATGCAAGCACTAAACAACATCTTAAGGCTAGACTTATTATTTTCCTCAAGGATGGCACATTCATGGATTAGGGTTAGGGTTTTCAAGTGGTTAACTTGCTCAACATGTGGATGACTTGCTAAACAAGTCAATAAAGTCTATAAAATAATGTTTCCAAATCCATTTCACAGTTTTTAATCATTAATGTTTTGTTGTTGAGTGAAGCTAAGATTCTAGTCTAAGTGATGTGCCTTAGCCACCTTGGCTGATGTGCCCCAAGTCACATGTTGTTTTCTCTTCTCTTCCAATCTTTAGTGCAGCCACATAGAACCAAGTATCAAGCATTGAAGACTAAGTTTGATATTTGATATCATCCATCCAGCCATGGAAGTCAAGCTCTAGTGAAGGAGATCTCAAGATTGTCAGATTGGTGTCGGGTGTTGGTTCAAACACACTATTCTTTAGTTCTAGGAAAAAATGAGGGAGATCATCTCCTTCAATTCCTTTCTGATCTTCTCATCTCCTTATTCATTTTATAACCTCTAATATACAGTAATCCTTCCACTCTAGAAAGTCATAATGCCAAATTTTCATGGAAGAGGCCTTCCAATGCTCATTAAATGATCCTTTTTGTAAGTTTAATGCACCGGTATTGATGTGATGGATATCATAATAATATATCATACTGATGATGTTTAGGATATAATTATAAACCTATTATAATATTTATTTTCATCTCTAATTAAAGACAAATTCGAAATTCATTGTTATTTTCTTACCCGTGCTCATTGACTAGTTCTATAGGTTTTTATGTTATGTATGATCTGTAAGCCCAATTTGCAGGATGTAAGTTGATGTAGGTTTTAAATTCACCCCAAAACCCAAAACAAAATCATATATTAATAATTCGCTCAGGTTGTACAACGTTTGAGTGGCCTCCTCTGCATAGGTTTTCCTAAGCCAAATGCCTAGTTTTTTTCCCAAACACCTTCAAACTATCTAGAACTGTTATGAACCTATTTTAATGGATATTTTTTGTCTATTTAGTGAATGATAAATCACCTAATACTTCCATAAGCATTTTTTTCTTTGAATTGGTTGTTCAATCTTAGTTTGCACAAGTTGGGACACCTAGCATCCTAGGAGTAGACTTCAGCATAACTGATGCTCGAAAACTAAAAGGGCCCAGCATCCAAGTGCTCAGGGATATGAAATTTTAGTCTCCAAACATTTCATTTTGTTTCTCCATTAATCCCTTGCCACTCTTAGTTTTTTTGTCATTACTCATTATGTCTTTCATTATCAAATAAAGTGCTTAATCAAATTGTAAATGTTTATTCATAGTTTAATAATATTAGCAGTAAGAGATAATATTCTAATCTGATTCATGTTAGGTATATTATAGTGGTATCAAATCACATTCCTACACCCCTTTGGAAAGTAATCTCTCAATGAACAAATATTGTAAATCACTAATTCAAGTTGAAACTATGAGGCTCCTACGAGAGATAGAAGAAATTTTTGAATAGTATGAAGAAGAAACCATTTGTGTTTATGTAGGCCTACCAATATTTGATGATGATGAAGTATATTTACCGTCATATAGAGAAGATTTCATATTTGATTGTCCAATTTTTAAGAAATAATTGGTAAAGATGATATAAGAATGTGATCAGGAGTACCTAGCTATGGGTAAGAACATTTGTACAGACATGTCTTTCAAAGAATATATTTATTTCAAGAATGGATTTTGGTCCAAGAATGTTTATGATAACTCTTTCAAGAGCAACAAACCATCCATATAGGATCCATGTTGTTCCACCTCTCTGAGCAAAGAAGAATAAGAAGGAACCAAAGGTGAAGATTCATCAAAGCCATCTGCATGTTCAATCATTATGGTTTTTTTTTCTTTTTCTTCAAACAGAGATTCTAAACGTTGTAACATGAGTACCATTCAAGATAGAGAAGTCTCAAGTTCTCTATAGAAGAATAGAAATTAAGTAGAGGAAGATATTTCTGAGGTGGAGTGCAAGTCACTGGAAGGTGACTACATGGGAGAAGAAAGGGAAGATGAATGCACTTCCATCTTATTTGTGGGTGATCTCTAGATCAATGCTAAGGATGTTTATTCATGTGAGGACGGTGAGACATATTTTGGATCAAATACAAAAGAAGACTATAATTTAGGTTCACAGTCACCTCTTGAGCCTCGTAATGAAGAAGAAGAAAAGGCCACACCACTTGTGTGTGAACCAAAGAATTTAGTAGAAGAGTAAGCCACCATAGTGTCCCTACATAAAGATGACGAAGATGAAATGACAAGGTATGCTATAACTTCCAATTTTTTGCAAATATCACATTTCATGGAAACCTTCAGAGATACTCTTCACTTCATATCATGGAAGTCATTTTGTAAGAGATTCTAAAGCTGGTTGGTATGTTGAGAATGAGATCTATGTTGTGGATCCATGCCACAAGAAATATGGTATCATGTGTCTTGCATGGGAAGGAGAAAATTTGGTGGATGATCTTGTTTTTATCATATCAGTAAAGGAGGATAGAGAGAATCTCATGGCATCCATGAACAACTTGGTTGACACCAATGCCTTGGTGAGAAGATGTTTATGGAAAGATTCTATAGGAAATGGAAGGAGAAGGATTTCTAGAAGAGTTCATAGCACTTAAAGAAGGAATGCTCAATATGAAGGAGAGCTATAGAACTTACCATATGACTGATATCATCTCCTCATGGTGGTTGATATGTACCATAGTGCACTCAAGAAGGAAGAAGAAGAATCATAAAGGCTCACTAGTAAGTTGGAGATCACCAATAATTCATTGAAGAGCACACAGAGGGAACTTCAAGAATCAACAATGCAGAATGATCAAATTAGAAGGGATTTGAGTTTGTCACACACCCTATCCTACATGGAATGATGGAAAATGCTCATTTTCACATGGAAGATGACAAAGTGGAGGTGATGAAGTAACCTCATCTGGAGGAGAAACATGAGGAAAGTTCTGATCTTTAAGTGTTGGTTAAAGGATATTCCATAGAAGATCTTGTCCAAAAATTTGACTTGTTGCAACAATACAATCAAGAAAAAATTCCATTCATATATGCAAGTAAAGGTACTTATTTGTCTAGATATAGGATAAACAAGTACATCACTGAGATGGAGGTTCAAGGATGCACAAGTTTTTCCTGCATCTATAGGGATTTGTTTGACATGCATGAATTGGAGGCGAGACCTCATGAGTTACCTATATGGAGAGAATACTTAGCATTGAAGAGGGTGGCTGATTACATTCCACATAAATCAGAAAGACAAATATTTTATTCATCCATGAATTGGGTGGATGACTACATAGCCAAGATGGAGATTCATCAAGGAAAAAAATATTTTTGCTTCCATGATAAATATTATGGATTTATTGATATTTTCTACCTTTTGGGCAGCCACAAAGGTATATTTTAAAGCCATGATATACCTCCAGTACATATGCACAGGAGCTGCATTGTGATTTGCATGTGCTTGAAGGATTTGGGAGAAAACAAAATGGATACCAAGCACTTACATTGTTTTAAAGATATTTGGAGATTCATCTTGGTGAAGGATGTATAATTTTTTAGGAGGAACAAGATGGAACATATTATGAAACAATAAAAGAAGTCAAGGATTCACCCAATTTCTTGGTGGATAAGTATTACTAAAGTTTCAATTTGGTTCATGGCTTTCCATCCTCTACACTTTTTACTACAACTACATCATATGAGAATGATAACTAGGTGAAGGGATTCTTTCTTTTGGTGCCAAGTAAGGAGAAGTAGGCTCCTACACTCATCTATGGGGATTTGATGAGAGCACCACCCCATTCTTAGTAGTATCAAATGCATCCATTTACTATATTTGGTTCCTCCATTCATGGTGGTGATTGCATGACTAGTGGTAGAGAGTTGAGCCATTTGGATTGTGCACATGGGAAAGCAATAATATTCCCATATGGAATTGATAGTTGGAGAATTTGTTCATCCATGGCATGGATGACCAGGTACTTGTTCTATTTATGCATCTTGGAGGATGTAACGTTTTCTTACACCAAGGCAGTTTCAGTAGACACATCCTACATCTTATGTGAGCAACATGGGCATCTATGTTTGTTGGAGGATGGTTATAATTGTATTGAGACATGGGATTCACACATATGCCATTGCAGCAACAAAATTGTTTGCTTCAATTTTGGTGTGCCCCAGGCACAGAAGAAATGTTATGCTAGGTGGGGAAGTCTCACAGATATTCAATGTTGCATTTGGAGTTTTCAATTTTCAGCATGGTGGTATGATTTTCACATCCTCACTTTCATTTTCTGTGATGATGAATTTTTATTGTTGTTACTGATGTTTGGGAAGATGCAATTAAGACATTGGGATCCTGGCATTTCTTAGAATCGCAATTTTCCAAAAGTGGCAAGAACATTTGTATACTTGTAGAGGAGATAGTATGATCTAAGAATTATACTCAGTTATCTTAGCTGGGTGAAAATATTGTCAAATAAGAGTTAGTCATTAGGGGAATGGCTATAATCAGATCGATGCAATGGGAAGGGTTTCCCAATGAAGATGCAAGTTGGGAGGGTGAACACATTTGGCATCACCCTGGATTGCTTCTGCTTAAGGATAAGCAGAATTGGGAGGGGAGGACAATAATGTCCCTTCCTCTAAGGACATTGAAAGTGTTGGTCTTGTTAGTTCATAGGAGTTTAAGAAGTGAATTAAATGAATTATTCCTAGGAATTTTTAATTAATTAATACTATGGAGGCATGTAATAGCTTAAAATTCTAATTTTGATTTTTCATGTAATTAATTATTATGAAAAATAACTAATGTGGAAATGAGTTGTAATTTTCCTAGGTGACAACCAAGGTGCATGGGTCCAAGTGGACCATGAGTTGGCATTCAGAAATGGAAACCTAGAGAAAACCAAGAAAATAATAAAAAGAACTTAATCCAAAAATATAGAAACATGCAAAAGAAATATTTCATAAAAGATGGAAACTATCAAAAGAAAGGAAAATCAAGGCAGTTGTAAAAGAAGGAAAGTATAGGAAAAATAGTCAATAACAAATCAGGAAACATTTGGTTAAGGAGGGAACAGTTTCCATTTTGATGAAAGGATGTAAGTAAGGAAACACCATTAGTCATAAAGAAGGAAACTTTTGCTAAAGGAGGGATAATTTCCACTTTGGATTGAGTGATGCAAGCAGGGAAACAACATAAGTTAAGGTTAGACTTGTTATTTTCCTCAAGGAGGGCGCATTCATATATTAGGAGGATTAAGCTTTGCAAGTGGGCAACTTGGTCAACATGTGGATGGATTGCTAAAAATGTCAATTGGGTCTATAAAAGAATGCTTCAAACTCCATTTCATAGTTTTTGATCATTCATGTTTTTTTTTTAGTGACGCTAAGCTTCTAGTATGAGTGATATGCCTCAACCACCTTCGGTGATGCACCCCAATCCTCCTATTCTCTTTTCTTCTATTCCATTATTCAACATAGCCACACGGAGCGAAGGAGAATCAATTGAAGACCAATTTTTAGATTTGATATCATCCATCCAACCATGTAATTTGAGATCCAGTGAAGGAGACTTCTCTTATGCTCTCAAGATTGTCAGATTGGTGTCAAGTGTTGGTTCCAATACACTATTCTTCAGTTCTAGGTACCATTGATGGAGGTCAGCTACTCCAAGTCATTTATAACATTATAATATCCTTCTTCATATTCTGAACTCTTATATACAGTAATCCTTCTTCTCTAGAAATTCATAATGCCAAACTTTCATGGAAGAGGCCTTCCAATGCTCATTAAATGAGCCTTTTTGTAAGTTTAATGCATTGGTATTGATGTTATCGATATCATAATGATATATGAAATTTATGATGGTTATGATAGAATTAGAAACCTCTTATAATATTTAGTTGCAGTTATGATTAAAGACAGATTCGAAATTCATTGTTATTTTCTTATCCCTACTCATTGACTAGTCAATTTTGACCAGTTTTACAGTTTTTGATGCTATGTATGATCTGTAAGCTCAATTTGCATTCTTTAAGTTTATTTAGGTTTTAAATTCACACCAAAACAAAAAAAATCACATTAATAATTATTTTATTTCGTACAATGTTTGAGTGGTGTCTTCTGCACAGGGTTTCCCTAGGTTAAATTGCTAGTTTTTTCCCAATCACCTTCAAATTGTCTAGAACTATTTTGAAACTATTTTAATGGATATTTGTTGTCTATACAGTGGCTGATAACTCATATTATCCTTACATAATCCTTTTTTTCTTGGATTTGGTTGTTCATTCTCATTTTTCACCTGTTGGGACACTCAGAAGCCTAGGAGTAGACTTCAGCATAACTAATGCTCGAAACCTAAAAGGACCAACATCTAGTTTCTTAGGGATATGAAATTTTAGAATCCAAACCTATACTTTGGTTTCTCCATTAATCCTATTCCACTCTCATTTTTTTGTCATTACTATCTATGTCTTTCATTGTCAAAGAAAGTGCTTAATCAACTTGTAAATTTTTATTGATATTTTAATAATATTAGTAGTAAGAGATAATAATCTGATCTGATTCAGATTAGGGATATTACAACACTTGGGAGGAGTTGAATTGAAGCATATCAGTTTTGGGCCCTTTCGGACTACATCAAAGAAATACATAACTAGAAGAAATAAGACAAAAGTAAGAGCCAAGAGGATGGTAAAGCTCATGATTCTGCTCATTCTATTTTTGCACATTGTAATATTGGAATAAATGAAGGCACATATTTTCCATCTTACATAGTTTGTTGGCTTCTAGATATTGATACAATATTCCACATGACACTTATAAAATACTGTTTGAAGAACTGAATAACAATGTAGATGTCATAGTGTATTTTGCAGACAGATCCATCCTCAAACCAAAGGGAATTGGTCCCATCATGGTCAAACTACCAAGATTCCTTTATTTTTTGTTAAAAAATGTTCTCTATCTTCTAGAGTTGCAGAGAAACCTATTTTCCTTGGTGCAAATTCAAAAACAATGTAATTCCATTCACATGTTCAATGGAATCCTAGAGATAAGAATTCCCTCGTACAACTAGGCCATCATGACCAAATATGAATATGGAAAATTGTTGAACCTGAAAGGATTATCTACAAGAATCTAGAAATTTTCCCACCTCTCTCAGCATGGAGAAGGTAATATGCCATCTTGTTTGTTATGGGATGCAAGATATGGCCATCTAAATTGTATCAGACTTCACTTGTTGAGAAAGAATGATTTTTTTTGTTTTCCCACCATTTCTAAGACGATGAACAACTATGATGCATGCATATTAGGTAAACATAGTAAGCAGCTATTTCAAGAGTCAAAATTCAAAGCATGTAAAAAGTTAGGGATGATTCACTCTAACTTATGTGGCCCCATCCATGTTCCTTCTACCAATGGTAATAAATATCTCATTACCTTTATTGATGACTACACCATGAAGTTTTGGGTATACTTATTAAAGACATAATTGGAAGCATTTCAAACATTCAAAAAATTTCATGCATGGATAGAAAATCAATCATAATCTCATATTGGCATATTTCATATTGGTAATGGAAAATAATGTAATACACTTATAATGCTTTTAAAGACTTTATTCATCAACATGGGATTGCACATAAAACTTCAATTCCTTATAAGCCTCAACAAAATGACGTGGTAGAAAGAATGAATATGGTGTGCTCAATGATGTTTTTCAAGAATGTGAAACTAATGTTTTGGGGTTATGCATTGTTATGAGAAATAGAAGTCCATCTCATGCTCTTGAAAACAAGATTATGTATGAAACACGATATGGCCTCATCCCTTTGTTGAGGTATATTAGGTTTTTTGGTTCCACCTGCTATGCCTTGATACCAAAGGAGAAAAGTGACAAGATTGCACTCGAAGTCGAAAATGCATTTTCTTGGGGTACTCAAAAACCTCCAAGACATATCATATTTACAATGATGTAAACAATACATTTTTTGTTTCTAGAGATGCCATTTTTCTTGAAACTAATAAAAATAACTGGTATATTGATAGATAACTTGATCATATAGATAAATTTTCCCATTTAACGTCATATTATGAAGTTGATAATGAAATTACACATATTGAAAGGGAGATACCATTTTTTACTGATCTCTAGAATTTCCTTTTGAAGCACCAACACCCCCTCATGAAGAAACTCATGAAGAAGAATTCACCTAAATAGGAGGCTCAACTGGATGAGATGATTGAAAGAATTGGAAGACTAAATCTTGAATAAAATGAAGTACCACTAGTTGATCAATCTAGACCATCATGAAAAGTTATGACATGATCCATAAAGGCACTTGAAAGTGTCCATCTCAATGAAATTTGAAAGATCGGAACTATTAGTTGTGGAGCCTGATTATCATAGATATTGTTGTTTATCCATGTTTGTACCCCAGTTTTATAAGCTATGTAGGTGGAATATACACACCTCCCAATGGGGGGGTTCTGGGGTGATTTGGGAGGGATCCCTCTGACGATAGAAGTTATTTTAGGAATTTCAACCCTAGAAGGAAACCCTCTTTTGTATGAGGAATTGTATTGTGGTTGTGTAGTATTGTGAAACACAAGACCATGAGAGAGTGAAGACTAAGTTGTAGTTTATGTGTTGCATGTTGTATCCATTCATTTTTTTGGATGGTACAATAGAAAGGACTGGATATTTATGTGTGGACATAGCTCATATTTGGTGAACCCTATATATTGGTGTATGTCTTGCATTGTGTCTATGTGTTTTATTTATACATCATGTTTTATGCTATTGTTTTGTGATCCTAATTTTATAACAAGAACAATAAGCTCAACTAGAGAAGAAGAAGGAGAAGATTTAAATAAATTAGGTGACAACATGGATGTCTCATTTGATTACGAGTTGAATTTATCTGCTAAATTTGAACCGAATTCCTTTGAAGAGGTTGTTTCTTGTGATGAGTGGAAAGAAGCCATGTAGAATGAGTATGATGCACTCATAAAGAATGGAACTTTAAAGTTATTTAAACCTCCAGTTGGAACCAAACCAATTGGATACAAATGTATTTACAAGAACACTGATACTGATTAGATGGATCACTTGACAAGCACAATGCAATCCTTGTGGTGAAAAGATATGCACTGAAGGATATTGGAATTTACGATGAATATACCTTCTTACAAATAGAAAAATGGGCTACCATCTGCACCTTATTGTCCTTGGATGCACAAAATGTGTGGAAATTCCACCAAGTGGATGTAAAACCAACTTTCTTGAATATATACTTGAATGATAATGTCTTCATGTCTCATTTAGAAGGATTTTTTGTGAAGGGAAAAGAACAAAATATATGAAAACCCATCAATTCCTTTTATGGCCTAAAACAAGCACCTCATGCATGGTATTAAAATCCAACCGAGCATCTTCCAAAGTTAAATTTCAAACATTATAACTTTGATCATGCAACACTGTTTGTAAAGAAAGTTGGAATATTTGTTTTGTTTCTTGCAATGTATGTAGATGACCTTTCTATGATAGGGAACAATGAAATTTATATTGCATCCATAAAGACAAATTTGAAAAATGGATTTGAAATGATAGATCTAGTACACCTTCACTACTACTTGGGAAATGAAGTGCCTAAACATCCTAAGTACACATTCATCTCCTGGAAGAACAATGTTGGAGAAATGTTCAATAGATTTTGTATGGAATAATGCAACCCTCTCTCAACTCCAATGGAACAAAATTTGAATCTCACTTCAATTGAAGGAAAAGATCTCTAGGATAAGACCAAGTACCTACATCTTGTGGGAATCCTTCTCTGCCTTGTAACCACAAGACTAGATATTTCATAGGTTGTTGGAATCCTTTCAAGGTTCATGCACAAACCTTGTGAAGGACTCTAAAAGAGTTCTAAGATACTTGAATGGGACTCAAAACTTTGGACTCAAGTAATCTAATTTATGTGAATTCAAAATTTTAGGGTGATCTGATTCAGACTTCAATGGTGACAAAGAGACATGTGTATCTACTTATAGATACATAATGAGTCTTGGATTAACAACTGTCTCTTGGAAATCATGCAATTAGTTAGATCTAGTATATTTGACAAACAACAAAGGAAGAATATGTAGTTGTTCTTGAAGAAACAAAAGAGATAGCGTGGCTTAGGAAGATACTTGAATATTTCCAAAAGAAACAAGAGGAATCCACTCCCTTACTGATCGACAATAATTATACAATCAAGTTAGCCAAGAATCCTATATTCGATAATCGAACCAAGCACATTAACATGAATCACCGTTTGATCTAACATCATGTAGATGCCAAGGAATCCATCTATGACATTGTTCCGCAAACAAGAAAATTGTGGACATCTTCACCAAAGCGCTTGGATGAAAAAAGTTCCAAAAGTTTAGAAACATGCCTGAACTTACAAAAACCCATTTAGATTAAGGGGGGGAATTTTTGGATACCTAATCCTATGGGATTATGGTTCCATAAATTATCTTGTAAATAATGTAAATAATAATTGAATAAGAATATGAATCCCAACATACTTCAACGTACCTCTTGGAAGTTGAATCCAAAGAGTCACCTCCTCATGTATAGGATAACTATTCAGGTTCAATGAAAATAAATTTGGGAGTTATATTCTCTAATAGAAACAACTACAAGATTCACTCTCTCTCAACCCAACCCTTTTTATCTCATGCTTAGCCAACCTACTTAGCACAATGCACTACAAGAATATCATTTATCCATCATATCCATGTATCTCTTTTCAAATACCTCACACAACACAAGGACACCCTCTCTCTATTCTTAATAGTCCCTCATCCAACCCTTATAGTTCTCTCTAGTGTGTGAAAAAAGAGTTCAACCCATTGTTTTATTTCAAAGAATTACTTGGGAAATAAATTTTTGGCTTCTTAAGTATCTAAGGAGTATCAAATAAACCATTGTTAAAGGTTCTGTAGCTTAACCAACCTCTATGCTCATATATAGCCATAATTGTTTACTCTATGTTTGCAATGTCCTCTTCAGAATGTTGATTTATGGTAAATTTCTAAGTCTGGTAAGTGTTGGTAACAAAAATAACAACATAAAAACTACTTAGTGTATGAATTATGCATGGAGAAAGAGTGTTAGATTCAATTGAAGATGATAGAATTGGTGAAAAGATAGATGAAATTACTTATAACCATGGAATGCAAGAATCTTACAATTTTCATAAGATAATATATCATCCCATGCTTCCATAAGTACATGAGAAGGAATTCTCAGACAACCTCACACATGCATTTATTGATTGGACTTACTTGGAAAGAGAGGATTTACTTTCCCATGGGCATCTTTTTCTTTTCCCTACTAGTGGAATCATAACCTCTCTAGTTCTCTTTTATACTACCATCTTAGACTATTTTATTATTTTCCAACATAAAATTTAAATAGCTTTACATCATTGTGATAAGCCAACCACATGGAATATATATGGATATATACAAAGTACATTCCTAGCCATTCACTAGTCAATCCTTGGCCTTCAGTTGTACACTATGAATCTTTACTAATATATTTACATCATTTCACATAATATTCTTTAATACATTACAAGGTTCAAAACTGGGAGCATTACACTTGCACAAGGTTCTTCATGTTTAGAGATTCCATAATATCCCAAGAAACTATCTTTTAATGTTTTATGATAATTAATTTCTCGTAAGCCATATGGGATCTCATGTAGGAGTATGGTGACATGTTGGAGATTATTTTAGGTATTTGGTATGTTTTTATCCTCTCATAGATAACATTAATTTAGTAAGGATATTTCTTACACACCACAAATATGGTCAAGGCCTTGATAATGATCCATGGTGCATGGAACATATTAATGGAACCCACATCAAATTCCTAGGGAAAAGACACCCTAGTGTTGTCTCATGTTGTGTCCTATTGCTTATTTATGGTATTTTAGCTCGAGAAGGTTCCATTAAAAATTAAGGCCTTTATTTTCCTTCTTGATCATGTGGCATGATCTAGCCCCATTTCAAGTGTACAAAACCTAACCAAAACACCTATATCTCACTATAAGGACTCTAAAGAAACCCTACAAAGGACTCATGTGTTGGTATGCAGACTCAGTCATGTCACTTAAGTACAATAAGATTCAACATTACTCTTGAGGAACTTTTTTTCTTTCCTTAACCATGTTCAAGACCCTACAATCCATCCTCAATGTGCAAAACTTATTAATATCATCCATATGCAACCTTGACGCCAATCATGCCCTAGAGAGAATTTATGTTGCAGTTTGTGCTATTATTTATGGTGATTAATCCTAAGAAGTGGTGTTTAATTCCTATGTCCCAAGTGTTTTACTCACCTTACCCTAGTGATAGAGCAATAAAATATTTTTATGTTGTTCTTAAGCCCCTTGTTTCCCTCTTCACCATGTTTAGATATAAATACCATTTGTAATGCACATACCTTACTCATGGAACCTGTTATAACTAGATCTTGTTCTTATTTTATCTATTCTTTTTGTCCTAATTTTCAACCGTTGGTTTACAATGATTTTATATTTTATGTTGATTTTAAGAATTTTTGACAATCAATAATTTTGGTTGGATTTAATGCTTTTAATGGTTGAATTATTTCATTATTTTAATTTTAAGGTTTGTCTTTTGGGCTTATTAGTTAATATGTACATCTTTAATCTTTCAAGAACTTATAATAAAATTTTATTCCAAGTTTTGATTTATAATCTAACTCTCATTTTTTAGTCCTTTGTCAAATATTTTCATGAGGAGATTTCTGTAGCAGCTCTGTTTTTCCTGTTTTTATCATTGTCATTGGGAGACGATTACGAGGATATGGAAATGAATTCAGGAAAAAAAAAAGAGGTTTTTGTCCAAAATAGACTCATTCAAAAAAACCTCTCTCCGTTTTGCAACATATGTTATCATTTGAGATATTCGAATTCATCTTTGTGGCCTATTTTCAGGGTTTGAATTATTTAATAATTTCTTGTTTTAGTCACAAATGTGCAGCACGTATTCCAATAAATTGAAGAGTAATTTTGAAACATCAAGAGAGGTTTTTTTTCATAACATACTCATTTAAAAAACATCTCTCAGTTTTTGCACAGGTGTCTCAGATCAAGCGATATGAAGGCGTCTTTGAGACCCAAATTTCCAGAAATTTGCCAAATTTCTCCAAATCCGATTTGCTATTTTTGGGTTAATTATCTTTAAAGATTTTGAGTTATCATGTAACTAATTGATGTAACTGTTTCAAATTTAGACCTAGAAGGTAGTTATGGAACTACTTTACTTTTGTAATGATAAAAGGAAGACATACATACAGTTTTGAGGGGGGGGTTTTTCACTCAAGGAGAGGCTTTTGGAGCTTTGATTTCTCAAGCTAGCACTTATAACTCTTATGTAAGTGGATGAATGTTATTGATTATATATAAACTGATAAGCCCTTTTACCTGTCATGCTTTTTCATTTCTGATCTGTTTGATTGCTCAGTCTACAATTTCATTTCTTGTTTAAAGGCTTATTCATGTAAATGCTTGTAGCCTGTGGGTGGAATTAGTATTTCACGTGTAATGTTTATGGCTTATTGGGATGTGTTTGATCCCCAGTTTATACAACTTGTATGATTCAGTTCTGTATTAGCTTGTGGATGTTTATTTCCTCCTTGCTGATGAAGTTTTTAAAACCAAAAACATAAACAAAAACCCTAAAACCTATTTTATTTAATTTTACTTCTGAGATTGTGTTGGCTTGTTCTTCTAGTAGTCTAAGAACAATTTCTGCCACTAATATCTTTGGCGTCGTTGCTGGGGACGAAGTTGAAGTACATATTCCATGGGATATCATTATTCATCGGATTTTGAGAGGTGAACAAAGTCATAAAATATTTTATACTACAAGTTTTCACCGGCGACTCCATGATTAAAGATTCCACTGCAAGGAGAATTTTGTTGACAGAAAAATGAAGAAGCCAAATGGAAAGAGTGGGTATCAGCTTGTTTCTTTTCTCCATGAGATTTTGTTCTTATTCATCAGTTCTTTCCTATATTTCCCATTGCATGTCAAAAGAATTATTTTTTGTTTTGTCTATTCCGATGATCATAAACCTTCTAGAACATATCCCTCTTTGGAAGACGAAAATTTGAATTCTTCTTGTTTTACTGATGTTGATCCTATTCCTTCATTTGAAATACACGTTCATCATGATATACATATACCCATATCTCTTGAAGCTGATTATTCAAGTCATCTTGTAGAGGATAAAGCTGATCTATTACCTTCTACCATCACTGCTGAAACTTGTGAACAACTTGTTGAACGTCATTTTCAAATCATAGATTTTCAGTCTAGACTCAAACAGAATATGTTTAGACCTCTTAGGATGCCATCTCTTTTACATCCTTACCCTTCCCGCTTTGTTGAATATCTTCCCCATTTTACTGGAAAAGACCATATTATAGTAGAGAAGCATTTAGAATCTTTTCATAATTTCATTGATAATTTTGAAATCATGCATGAGGATGTTGTCATGAGGATGTTTTCATGAGGTTATTTTCGAAATCCTTTGCTGGAGATGTTGGGTTTTGGTTCCGAAATTCAAAAGTTGATTCAATTGGATCATGGGAAGAGTTACATGATGTCTTTTTGAAGTATTGGGGTAAGAATAAATATTATGATCAATTTCTTTCTGACTTTTATAGTTTGAAAAGGGAAAATGATGAGCCAATTACTAAATTTAATTGGAGGTTTCAAATTTTTTATATCAGTATGCCTATGGAGATCAGACCTTCGGAAAAACTTGCTATGGTATATTATGTTATGGCTCAACATTCAGATCTTGACTTTTTCCTGTTAGAAAGGAAATCATCATCTTTAAGACAATTGTTTGAGGATGCAAAAGGAGTGCAGGAGAATATCCGAGCTTGCAAAATGCTTCGAGATCAGGCTCATGTTGAAGATATACAAGCTTATGAACAGGAAGAAGAACGTAGGTATCATTCAAATTTAAGACAGTTTTCTTCATCATTTTCATATTTTCATATGAACAAGGATATAAATGATGCTTACGTTGATTATTCTTATCAATTTCCTTACTTTTTCGATGATAATATATTTTCAGTGGATTATAGTAGAATTTGCTTAGTTCCTGCTATGAGATTATCATGTTATGACGAAGAAGTTGATGCTCTTCAACCTCTTACTATTGATATAAGAAATAAGTTTCCATTCTTGACTTATGGTCACTTTCAGAATTTTATTTGTTCAAGTTTTGATCAAGAGTTTTATTTAAAGGTCGAGAAGCAGTTTGAAAAGCCCTTGGTTTCCATTCTTGATCCAAAGTTTAAAAAGAACAGCAATGGAGAGGAAGAGAATGCTTCACTTTATGATGAAAATAATGAAGACATTGAATTTTTAAATCGAAAATTTCATGATCCCATGGCTTCTTGGATGGAGTTGTATTTTTCAAAGGTTTCTAATGCTCCATCTTTTGGCATACTTCTTATTTCCAGTCATAAGTATCAGCTGCCTACAGACTCTTTATTGCATTTATCATGTCTTTTGTGGGTTTTATCAAACAATAGCATGCATGGAATTATGATTCTCAGTCAAATGGTTTCTTGGCTTCACTGGAAGTATGATTACACTTGATTGGGTTGTTTCCTCTGATTAGAAGTAGGAGTAAATGGTAGAATAAGATCACTATACAAGCATGTATATTCTTTTCAGTATGCTGGTTTATAGCAGTATTTTGTCATTTCAGAGGTATATGTTCATATTTTGAGAAAGTTGCAGAGATTTGGTAAATGACTCCATCACCCAATGAATAAGGCACAAGGTCTACATGTTCTTGAAGCCTCACAAGGAGGACTTCATCCCGCAGTAAGAGCCAGATGTTATAACTAGATCATGTTCTTAGTTTATCTGTTCTTTTTGTCCTAATTTTCAACCGTTGGTTTACAATGATTTTATATTTTATGTTGATTTTAAGAATTTTTGACAATCAATAATTTTGGTTGTATTTAATGCTTTTAATGGTTGAATTATTTCATTATTTTAGTTTTAAGGTTTGTCTTTTGGGCTTATTAGTTAATATGTGCATCTTTAAGCTTTCAAAAAATAATAATAAAAGTTTATTCCAAGTTTTGATTTATAATCTAACTCTCATTTTTTAGTCCTTTGTCAAATATTTTCATGAGAAGATTCCTGTAGCAGCTCTGTTTTTCTTGTTTTTGTCATTGTCATTGGGAGCAGATTAAGAGGAGATGGAAATGGATTCAGGAAAACTATAAGAGGTTTTTGTCCAAAAAAGAATCATTCAAAAAATCCTCTCTCAGTTTTGCAACAACTATTATCATTTGAGAGATTCAAATTCATCTTTGTGGCCTATTTTCAGGGTTTGAATTATTTAATAATTTCCTGTTTTAGTCATAAATGTGCAACACGTATTCCAATAAATTTAAGAGTAATTGGAAAACCCAAGAGAGGTTTTTGTTCATAACATACTCATTTAAAAAAACCTCTCTACTGTTTTGCATAGGTGTCTCGGATCGAGAGATATGAAGGCGTCTTTGAGACCCAAATTTCTAGAAATTCACCAAATTTCTCCAAATCCGACTTGCTATTTTTGGGTTAATTATCTTTAAATATTTTGAGTTATCATGTAACTAATTGATGTGCCTGTTTCAAATTTTGACCTAGAAGGTAGTTATGGAACTACTTTACTTTTGTAATGATAAAAAGAAGACATACATACAGTTTTGAGGGGGAATTTTTTCACTCAAGGAGACGCTTTTGGAACTTTGATTTCTCAAGCTAGCATTTATAACTCTTATTTAAGTGGATGACTGTTATTGATTATATATAAAATGATAAGCCCTTTTACCTATCATTCTTTTTCATTTCTGATCTGTTTGATTGCTCAGTCGACAATTTCATTTCTTGTTTAAAGGTTTATTCATGTAAATGCTTGTATCATGTGGGTGGAATTAGTATTTCATGTGTAATGTTTATGGCTTATTGGGATGTGTTTGATCCCCAATTTATCCAAATTGCATGATTCAGTTTTGTATTAGCTTGTGGATGTTAATTTCCTCCTTACTGATGAAGTTTTTAAAACCAAAACCATAAACAAAAACCCTAAAACCTATTTTATTTAATTTTACTTTTGAGATTGTGTTGGCTTGTTCTTCTAGTAGTCTAAGAACAATTTTTGGCACTAACATCTTTAGCGCCATTTCCGGGGATGAAGCTGAAGTATATCTTCCCTGGGATATCATTATTCATCTAATTTTGAGAGGTGAACAAAGTCAGAAAATCTTTTAGACTACAAGTTTTCACCAGCGACTCCCCGATTAAAGATTCCACTGCAAGGAGAATTTTGTTGACAAAAAAATGAAGAAGCCAAATGGAAAGACTGGGTATCAGCTTGTTACTTTCCTCCATGAGGTTTTTTTCTTATTCATCAGTTCTTTCCTATCTTTCCCATTGCATGTCAAAAGAATTATTTTTTGTTTTGTCTATTCCGATGATCATAAATTATTCAAGTACATATCCCTCTTTGGAAGAATAAAATTTGCATTCTTCTTGTTTTATTGATGTTGATCCTATTCCTTCATTTGAAATACATGTTCAACATGATATACATATACCCATATCTCTTGAAGCTGATTATTCTGCTCATCTTGTAGAAAATAAAGATGATCTATTACCTTCTACCATCACTGTTGAAACTTGCGAACAACTTGTTGAACCTCAATTTCAACTCACATATTTTCAGTCTAGACTTGAACAGAAGATGTTTAGACCTCTTAGGCTTCCATCTCTCTTACATCCTTACCCTTCCTACTTTGTTGAATATCTTCCCCATTTTACTAGAAAAGACCAGATTACAGCAGAGAAGCGTTTAGAATCTTTTCATAATTTCATTGATAATTTTGAAATCATGCATGAGGATGTTGTCATGAGGTTATTTTTGAAATCCTTTGCTGGAGATGTTGGGTTTTGGTTTCAAAATTTAAAAGTTGATTCAATTGTATCATTGGAAGAGTTGCATGATGTCTTTTTGAAGTATTGGGGTAAGAATGAATCTTATGATCAATTTCTTTCTGAATTTTATAGTTTGAAAAGGGAAAATGATGAGCCAATTACTAAATTTAATTGGAGGTTTCAAATTTTTTATATCAATATGCCTACGGAGATCAGACCTTCGAAAAAACTTGCTATGGTATATTATGTTATGGCTCAACATTCAAATCTTGTCTTTTTCCTGTTAGAAAGGAAATCATCATCTTTAAGACAATTGTTTGAGGATGCAAAAGGAGTGGAGGAGAACATACGAGCTTGCAAAATTCTTCGAGATCAGGCTCATGTTGAAGATATACAAGCTTATGAACGAGAAGAAGAACGTAGGTATCATTCAGATTTAAGACAGTTTTCTTCATCATTTTTAGATTTTCATATGAACAACGATATAAATGATGCTTGTGTTGATTCTTCATATCAGTTTGCTTACTTCTTCGATGATAATATACTTTCAATGGATTATAGTAGAAATTTCTTAGAAATTTATGAAGAAGAAGTTGCTGCTCTTCAACCTCTTATTATTGATATAAGAAATAAGTTGTCATTCTTGATTTATGGTCACTTTCATAATTTTATTTGTTCAAGTTTTGATCAAGGATTTTATTTAAAGGTTGAGAAGCAGTTTGAAAAGCCCTTGGTTTCCATTCTTGATCCAAAGTTTAAAAAGAACAGTAATGGAGAGGAAGAGAATGCTTCACTTTATAATGAATATAATGAAGACATTGAAGTTTTAAATCGAAAATTTCATGATCCCATGGCTTCTGGGATGGAGTTGTATTTTTCAAAGGTTTCTAATGCTCTAGATTTTGGCATACTTCTTATTTTCAGTCATAAGTATCAGCTGCCTACAGACTCTTTATTGCATTTATCACATCTTTTGTGGGTTTTATCAAACAGTAGCATGCATGGAATTATGATTCTCAGTCAAATGGTTTATTGGCTTCACTGGAAGTATGATTACACTTGATTGGGTTGTTTCCTCTGATTAGAAGTAGGAGTAAATGGCAGAATAAGCTTGCTATACAAGCATGTAGATTATTTTCAGTATGCTGGTTTGTAGCAGTATTTTTTAATTTCATAGGTATATGTTCAGAGTTTGAGAAAGTTGCATAGATTTGGTAAATGACTCCATTACCCATTGAATAAGGCACAAGGTATATAGGTTCTTAAAGCCTCACAAGGAGGACTGCATCCCGCAGCAAGAGCCAGATGTTATAACTAGATCTTGTTCTTAGTTTATCTATTCTTTTTGTCCTAATTTTCAACCATTGGTTTACAATGATTTTATATTTTATGTTGATTTTAAGAATTTTTGACAATCAATATTTTTGGTTTGATTTAATGCTTTTAATGGTTGAATTATTTTATTATTTTAGTTTTAAGGTTTGTCTTTTGGGCTTATTAGTTAATATGTACATCTTTAAGCTTTAAAAAACTTATAATAAAAGTTTATTCCAAGTTTTGATTTATAATCTAACTCTCATTTTTCAGTCCTTTGTCAAATATTTTCATGAGGAGATTCTTGTAGCAGCTCTATTTTTTCTGTTTTTGTCATTGTCATTGGGAGTAGATTACGAGGAGATGAAAATGAATTCAGGAAAACAAAAAGAGGTTTTTATCCACAACAGTCTTATTCACAAAAATGTCTCTCAGTTTTGCAACAGCTATTATCATTTGAGAGATTCGAATTCATCTTTGTGGCCTATTTTCAGGGCTTCAATTATTTAATAATTTCCTGTTTTAGTCACAAATTTACAGCACGTATTTCGATCAATTGAAGAGGAATTTTGAAAACCCAAGAGAGGTTTGTGTTCATAATATACTCATTTAAAAACACCTCTCTCAGTTTTTGTACAGGTGTCTCGAATCGAGAGATATGAAGGTGTATTTGATACCCAAATTTCCAAAAATTCGCCAAATTTCTCCAAATCCGATTTTCTATTTTTGGGTTAATTATCTTTAAATATTTTGAGTTATCATGTAACTAATTGATGTAACTATTTAAAATTTCGACCTAGAAGGTAGTTATGGAACTACTTTACTTTTGTAATGTTAAAAAGAAGACAAACATACAATTTTGAGAGGGGGGTTTTTCACTCAAGGAGAGGCTTTTGGAGCTTTGATTTCTCAAGCTACCACTTATAACTCTTATGTAAGTGGATGACTGTTATTTATTATATATAAACTGATAAGCTCTTTTACCTATCATGCTTTTTCATTTCTGATCTGTTTGATTGCTCAGTCTACAATTTCATTTCTTATTTAAAGGTTTATTCATGTAAATGCTTGTAGCCTGTGGGTCGAATTAGTATTTCATGTGTAATGTTTATGGCTTATTGGGATGTGTTTGATCCCCATTTTATCCAACTTGCATGATTCAGTTCTGTATTAGCTTGTGGATGTTTATTTCCTCCTTGTTGATGAAGTTTTTAAAACCAAAACCATAAACAAAAACCCTAAAACCTATTTTATTTAATTTTACTTTTGAGATTGTGTTGGCTTGTTCTTCTAGTAGTCTAAGAACAATTTATGGCACTAACAGAACCTATATCCTACTGAAATGCTAATTAATCCATACCATGGCTTGGATAATGATTCATGGTGTGGGAATAAGAAACATTCTCATTTAAGGGTGAGTGCACAAAGTTGAGGGACCTTTTAGATGCAATGGTAGAATGAAGTCAATCACTCTTGATCCATAAAATAGAAATCATCCCAAGCAATCTCGACCTTGCCAAGCCTAGTCCCAAGGCTACCAACGTGCATGCCAATTAGGATAGTACACAAAAACACGTTCCTATTTTACCTTGGAAAAACATGCTCTCGTTTTGCTTCAATAAAACACACTACTATTTTGCTTAAATAAAGCGCGCTCCCATTTTACTTCAATCAAATGCGCTCCTGTTTTGCTTCAATAAAACATGCTCCCATTTTTCTTCAATAAAATGTGCTCCTGTTTTGCTTCAATAAAATGCGCTCCCATT
>LPNX010221247.1:78319-113794 GCA_001517045.1 Pseudotsuga menziesii | reverse complement strand
AACTAATGGGGTGGTGAGGTGTTAGGAAGAGAGAGCAGGGGGGTTAAAGGTAGGGAGAGGAGGAGGGGGGGGTGGTTAGTACGAGTTAGCGGGAAGAGGGGAGTTAGGGGGGGACATAAACTAATAAAAGTATTGGTATAATTAACAAAAAAAGAACTCATTGTAGTATTTAAAAACATGCACGTGTTGTGCTTCACTAAAATGCGCTCCTATTTTGCTTCACTAAAACGTGCTCCCGTTTTGCTTCAGTAAAATGCTCTACAGTTTTGTTTAAATTCAAAAATGTATTCCCTCCAAATGATAAGGCCGAGCCTCCACCCATGCTTGAATGGAATTCTTATGCCTATGTGTCTACTTCGTACTTTGCTTCAGATTCAACATGCCTATGCCTTGGAGTATGATAAGCCATGGCTAATTCAACATTATATCTAAATTTTCAATATGCTTGTGTTTAGCCATTCGTCTGATTATGCTGTGCACCTCGATTTTTGATGAGATTTTAGAAACAGATATGGTTTTTTTTGCAGATTCCAAATATGTGAATTTTAACACGAATACATAATTTTTTCTATTTTTTTCCTATTTATTTCCTGTCATCACTCCTCAACTCAAAAAGCACATCGTTAGTGTTTCGTCCATATCTCTTTTGTTTCTCAACCATTTAAAAAAAAATTGTATGGTGCACTAAAGAACACCAACCTCTACATGCTATAAAAAACCTATTTCCAAATAATTGCATTACGACATTCAAACGTTGCACCCACAATCGACGTACGATTTTCGAGGTTTGATCTCTTGGATAATTTTAAAAAAAATTAGAAATATTATTTTTATTATTGGAAAAATAGTCGTGCACTAGTACTATATGTTCTCTATATGTATACCAGTTTTCGTAAGTTTATTCCATCATTTAGCCACTCATACGCTGCACCCACAAAAACATATACCTTATAATTTGTCCAAAAAATAAAAAGTTCCTGTTAAAAAATATCTAGCTTCAGATAGTTAACAACATTTTCAATAGAAAAAATTTATATATTTGGAATGGTCATTCAATTTCCTACATTTATTGTTTTTAACTCATCACAAGATTCATTGTGTAAGTGTCTCAAAATATCCGTGCAAGTTGATGGATGTCTTTTTTTTCAGTTTTCTATTGCATCTGACGCACCAAAAGAGACCGTCAACTTTGTGCACTCACCCTTAAGGCATGTGTGGATTTTTTTTTAATCATGGTGCCCATATCCCTTTAGTAGGTAAACTATATTGTACAAGGGTCTCATGTGGTTTTTTAAGGATGTGTTCAACACTATAGACATAGAAGCTTTGTGTGTATTATCAAATTTTCATGAAGATTGATCTTCACAAGAAAAACTTATTGAAGAAGGCCCATAATTCTCCTCCCATGACCTTGGTTAGAACACTAAACACATTTATAGTTTAGAAATGACTAGTGATGGAACCACTAGCTTCATTGGAGTCGATTATTATCCAGCAAAGTGAATATGTGGAGATTCAAGGACTTGTCCATAGTGCTTGAGCTTTAGAATAAATGTTTAGGGATAGAGGCTCCTGTTTTCCTTCATTGACTATGTTCACTGACTCAACACCCATCCATGATGGCCAAGACATGATATCAATTCTCATACTCAAATTAATGTCAAGGACTTCCTCGAGAAATACTGTGTCATGGTTTCTAGGTGTTGTTCATGATGATAGAGCTTGGCAAGGTTCAATAGGAAATAAGGTTGTTATGTATTCTCAAATCTACTCATGGTGCTTGTACCCCACTTGAAGGACAAATCCCTTCTACAAAATTACGATGTGTTGGTTTGGGTACTTGTTTAGAAATATTTTGATCTTGAGAAGTGTTTTAGGGAAAATCCCCTAATGACTATGGGTAACAGTCATCATAGAGAAATACCCTATAGATATTATTCAATCCCAAAATAAA
Source organism: Pseudotsuga menziesii (assembly GCA_001517045.1). NCBI lineage: Eukaryota > Viridiplantae > Streptophyta > Pinopsida > Pinales > Pinaceae > Pseudotsuga > Pseudotsuga menziesii. The sequence goes on along the minus strand of LPNX010221247.1, from coordinate 111,840 downwards.
ACAATTTTCAATTACATATTTACAACCAAAATTGTGCTAAATTAAAAGATCAAGAAACCTACATGTGATCCAACGTTTGGTGAAGACATAATTCTTGAACCTTTTTCGAGCCCAATGTTCCCTCGATCACTTACTATCAAGGAAGAGACAAAAACAATATTAGATGGATGCAAATATAAAAGCAATTAATTGTAACTATTCAAATTAATGCATTAAATAACTAGTATTTTATGATCAACGAACATAACCTTAACACACAAATTTGGATAGAAAAGAGAGATATTTATATAAAAGTAGTAGCAAATACAAGATTGATTTTACCTTTACTTGCTGCATCACTATTCTGAAACTGGCGTTTGAGTTCCTCCACCTAGGCCATACACTTGCAACACTTCTCCATGCTTCACTTAGGGCATGTCCAAGAAAACAAGAAGATGGTTGAGTCTGATTAGATAAAGAATAAAGACTATTGGAAATGTATATTTGTAGAAAATGAAAACATTCTTCTAGACTCAGGATAGGGGTTGTGGAATGTATGCACAAAATATCAGCGTAAGCATGCTATAGGTATTCTCTCCTCCTTTTCGTCTTCTCTTAGTGTATTTTATACTTTTGAGGAGGCAGTTGAGGAAGTTAAGGTAGTTATTAATTGGGAAAAGGAGGTTTAAACCCATGAAATTTATATAAATTTTCCTGAGAAATATGTATATATTTTACCTCAAAACATGGTGATACGTAGGGTATACACTGCCAAGGCACGTATACATGGGAAACACATTGCAAATGCAAGTATGAGCATAAAAATGGGTTTTTTAAAGTATTTATAAGCGAGAAGGGATAATATAATTGATCCATAAATGGACAAGGGGGTTTTCAAGAGGGGAATATCATAGAAAAATGCCAATACAATCATCTCTTTAGATGTTGTGGAAAAATATGCTATAAAAAGGAAGCTTCAATAAGATCCTAAGCTACCAGTCTTTAGTCTTTGATAATGATCAAGGTTTTGCAAACCATCCATCCTCCCATGTGGTAGTCTGAGAACATGTTCATGGTGTAGGGCTTGAGGATGTTGTTTCTATCCCCCTACAAGCATTAAGGGCTCAAGGACATTGTTTCCCTACTATGATTATGGTCAAGGCCTCCATACCCATTGAAGACAAGTGAAACATATTAATGTCACCTATATCCAATTCTTAGGGAAAATATTACCTAGCGAGGGCTCATGTTATTGTCTAGGGCTTATTCATGGCAGTTGAGCATGAGAAGGATAAAGTAGTGCTTAAGGTACTTATTTACACCCTTAATTGTGTGGCATGCTCCAGACCCATTTCCATCAAAGCCTACCCAGAACACCTTTATTCCACTCGAAGGCCTGCAAAGAACATGACTCATGTGTTGGTATGAGGATTTGTTCAATGCTCTTGAGAAGGATAATATTCCACAATATTCCAAGGAACTTGTTTCCTTTCTTGATCATGTTGAAATCCTTGTGATCCATCATTGTTGTGTAAAAGATCCCTTATAGAGGGTTTGTATTATGGTTTACAAATGTTAAATTGTAATTGCGCCGAGAGGCGCTCTACAGCCCAGTATGGGGTAGATATTGTAACGTTACGTAACGTTGAAGCGTTACATAACGTTGTAACGTTACGTAACGTTGAATCGTTACATAACGCTACATAGATGTCAGCTATAAAAAACATAATGTTATGTCGGCTATAAAAAAAATAGAAAAAAAAAATTATAAGTAACGTTACATAATGTTATGTCGGCTAAAAAAATAGAAAATTAGAAGAAAAAAAACAACAACTATATAAATAGCAAGAAGTATCACAAACTACATCATAGCTATACCTTGATCCAGCAACAACAACAACCACTGCGACATCAAACAGCAACAACCACTGCGATAGCAACAATAAACCCAAGTAAGAATTTTAAATTTGCTAATCGACAATCAATTCAGATATTCTTTAGATATTCTGTGGCTGATATCCAGGTTCAAATTATTTTGATATTCTATGGCTGATAGTCGAGCCACTTATTTTCATATTATTTTAATTTTAGTAGCGCATAGTCGAGCCACAGTGATCTCGCTTTCTGTATGTGTTCACTTTCTCCAATCTGTGTTCTCTGATACCATATGTGTCTATGCAGTTGTCATTTGAAACCTATGTGATTAAACTCGCTATTACATCCACTGCAAACACCAGAATGTAAGCTGGATCTGCATATTGTAAGCCGGATCTTGCAGAAACTGTAAATGAATTCAGATATTCTTTTTCCAAGTAATCAATTTAGATATTATGTGGCTGATATCAAGGTTCAAATTATTTTCATATTCTATGGCTGATAGTCGAGCCACTTATTTTCATATTATTTTAATTTTAGTAGCGCATAGTCTAGCCATAGGGATCTCGCTTTCTGTATGTGTTCAATTTCTCCAATCTACGTTCTCTGATACCATCTGTGTCTGTGCATTTGTCATTTGAAACCTATGTGATTAAACTCGCTATTACATCCACTGCAAACACCAGAATGTAAGCTGGATCTGCATATTGTAAGCCGGATCTTACATAAACTGTACATGAATCAAAACATAGACATCACTTCCTGCATTTGGAATTGCATAATAACACACTATATGCTCGATATATTGTGTTTAATATCAAATTCATGCCAATTTACAGACAAACAGATAATACAAACAATCGAGCGTTCCTGTAGAGGAAACAAGCCAAATCCAGTATTTTTTTGAAATAATTAGTTTGAACCATGTGTATAGAAAACAAAATTTGATGGCGGACGCTCTGTAAAAAGGAGGAGTAACTATGTAGAAATGAGTATGGGTTATCGATCAAAATAGGGAGACAAACCAAAGTCATTTTCGATAAGTTGAAGATGAATCTTTTGTTTGGTTGGTGGATGGAATTAAACTTGATCGCAATAGACAATGAATGATCGACGTGAATTTTTGAGATTTTGAATCTAAAGAGATATTAGAATGAGCGCGTTACTCCTTCTAACTGAAAAAGGATTGAGAATGTTAATTAAGTCTTTAAGCCCTTCTTGTAAAAGATAGAGACGGATGGTAACACGATCTATGCTTAAAGAGGATAAACATTGGTTGATTTTCATTGAAATATGCTGATATTTTTTATGAAATTAGATATTGAGAATTCTGGAAAGGTATTTTTGAGATCTTGAATCTTAACACATGTTAGAATGGGTTCCTTATTATATGAAATTCGATTGAAAGAAGAATGGAAGTTACAATTTGCGATTGGTAATGATGTCTTTAAGCTCTGATTATAATTGTAACCTGAGATGTGCTAAAAAGGGTAAAACTTGGGTGAAATGAACATTGAAAAATGATGATATTTTCGATGAAATCGGATTTTGAGAATTCCAGGAAGGTAATTAATTGTGAGGACTTTAAGATGAAAAACATTGTAGTTTAAATATATACTCTTAAGGTTGAATGATCTCTTTGTGAAGGAAACTTCAAGGGTTATAGGTGGTATGCTATAAAGCATCCAAATAATGTAATATTCATCGTAATAAATATTATGATTTTTTTTATCAGAAATAATGTGCAATTTTATATTCAACGGGAAGTTTATATGTAATTTTTAAAATAATAAATTATTAATAACACATATGTATTTTGATATCAACTTTGAATAAAATATTTTGATATCAAATTTATATATATACACTCTTAGGTTCATGGTTAAAAGCACCCATTGACAACCTCCCCACATATTTAGACTTGGACTATATATATGGCATTTTAATATCAACTTTGAATAAAATATTTTGATGTCAAATTTATATATATACACTCGTAAGTTGATTGTTAAAAGCACTGATTGACAACCTCCCCACATATGTAGCCCCCAGATATCTGAGACTTCGTATATATATATGGCAAAGAAAAAGCCAATAAAATTAGTAAATAGCTTTAAATATATTAGTTAAAATTAATTATTAAATATAAAAAAAGTTATCAATTTATTTTTTCAACGTTCTCATTATTTATTTTCATATTATTTTAACCTATGTGATTAAACTCGCTATTACATCCACTGCAAACACCAGAATGTAAGCCGGATCTGCATATTGTAAGCCGGATCTTGCATAAACTGTACATGAATCAAAACATAGACATCACTTCCTGCGTCTCGAATTGCATAATAACACACTATATGCTCGATATACTGTGTTTAATATCAAATTCATGCCAATTTATAGCAAACAAATAAATACAAACAGTCGAGCTACTTATTTTAATTTTAGTAGTGCATAGTCGAGCCACGGGGATCTCGCTTTCTGTATGTGTTCAGTTTCTCCAATCTGCGTTCTCTGATACCATCTGTGTCTGTGCATTTGTCATTTGAAATATTATTAATATATTTTAATATATATTAAAATTAAAAGCTAAATTTTAATATATCATCAAATTTTAATATATTAATTTCAATATTAATAAATTAATACATAGGAGGAAAGCGCAACGCCTTGAAGATATCAATCCCCTTTGGCAAATTGAGATGCAATTCAGACCATTCATATCCATTCTTGCCTGCTTTTAACTTGAACATACGAACAGTACAAAAATCTCTCTTGCGTCTCCTCTTACGGCGTGTAGCATGGACCTCGCGTTGAGAGTAGGTGCCCGCTAACACGATTCGTCCATCATGATCACATCCAGCTAATTCCCAACACGGCCAGCATCGTTTCAGTTTAGATCCTCGCGACATTCCTACTAATTCCCAACGCTTCTCTTCAACCGTGAATACGCCCAGGCGTTCAGATTCAAGGGTTTCCCCTACCACCCAATAATACTTTCCATTAGAATGAGTGCCCTTGCCAGCATCGGTTCAGTGACAATTTTGAGATGACTGTGATGGGGAGGAGCGAAGCCCTAAAAATGTAGCAGTTGGGGTAGCTTCCCAAATGTAGAAAACGACTTCTACGTTGAAGCTCAATCAGAGTCTTAGACCGACCGACATACATGCAGACCTCAGAGTTTCTTTCTGTGTCGAAATAGGGTTAGGGTTAGGGTTATCTTAATAGTATTGAAAATCTAATAACCTCGGAACGTGCAATGAGATATAATGGGTCGCTCTGCTGTATAAACAAATAAAAGGTGTCATTAAATCAAACAGCAACTGAGCAAACTGAATCCTACCTTCAAGAGATATTGCCTAGATCCAAATCCTTATTAACTCGGTTCTAAATAATTTTTATATAGTTTAAAATCGTTTAAAACAAATTCCAAACCACAAATCATGTTCATAATTTAATTATTATTAATAATTACTGTAATTTAAAAAATAGCACATAACCACGAACTTTTCTTTATTGGTCATAAGTATTATTTATCATAAACATATAGAATATTATTCATCAAAGGGTGAGGATCATGTCCCATGTTAGGGAATATTCATAATAACATTGTAATCCTAGCATGAGAGAATGCAAATATTATAATGATTATTACTTAGTATATTGCATTGCTTTTATAAAGTACATCGAAATGCATTCGATTCTATGCGACGTGTCAATAGCATGATTTTTTTTAATAAGCTTTTATCTATTTTTTTATTTTTTTGTTTATATTGAAAAAATTTAATGATTTATTTATTTATCATTAAATTATTTTGTTTTTGTTTTTTAGAAATAAAATCAAAATATTAACATGAATACTTTTAAACCATTTCGTGTTAATAAGTATTCATGTTAAGGAGATTTTACAAATTCATTATACGCCCTCCTCCTTTTGTTTTCAAATGGCTCGACTATTAGTGGCTAGACTATAAATTTAATATCTTTAATTAAATTTAAAGATATAACTGTGAATTATTATAAGCAACTAACAAGTAATTTAGGGTATATTCCATTGGTAACACATTGATGTGCTTAGAGGTAGGTCATGGGATCAAATGCTTTTGATCAATATTTCCTTTATTTTCACCAAATACAATATTATTTAAGTTCATAAATATTTTCCTTACTATTAATCATAAGAAGTACCTATGGTATAGTGGTAAGGTTGTTAGGATAATGGCCATGAGGTTGAAGGTTCAATCCTCTCAAATTAGTTAATTTTAAAAAAATGTATTGAGTTTTAAATTTGCATAGAATTAAGTGTATGCTTTTTTTTTTTTTTAATTTCATAGTTTTCACTCTATTGTGTTTTTGTGTAGCTATTATTACTTCAGCACATGAATTTCAGTGTAGATTTCATTGCTTAAAAAAATTAGTGTATATATAATGATTGTCATTTTCTATACAGAGTCTGACCTAAAAATGGAAGATGCTATGAAACAAACAAGAGAGGGACAAAAAATACAAAACACCGAACGTCAAGAAGCATATCAAGGAAGAAAATCTAACGAAATGACATCAGAAGAAGGAGAAGAACGAAATAAAGAACATACATCCCGACAAACAGAATATCGAACAAGAAAATTGGATGGATTGACAACACAACAAAGAGAAGAACAAAGAAAATGAAACGTTGATCAACAAAGAGCATATCGACAGAGAAAGTCGAAGCAATTGGAAAAAGCAATGATCACGATGTAAACCCTATTTTCATTTATTTAATCCTTAAAAAATTATTCTCTCTATTTTCCAGTTTAACAATTTATTCAATCCTTATTACTTATTATTTACATTGAGATAATCCTCACAAATCTATTTGTGTTTTCAACTTAACATGTTCCTTACAATGTTGATCAAACTCCACTTTTGTGTCACCGCCCACGACTGAAACCAGCCTAGATCCAAATCCTAGGCTCTATCAAGCGCCGAGAGAGATCAAATCTCCCGAGGTGCAAACCTCTTCTCACGTATTGCACTCAAGGAGGTTTGCACCACGAGAGATTTGATCCATCTCGGCACTTGGTAGAGCCTAGGATTTGGATCTAGGCTGATTAATAAATGGTAGAACAACATTGTACTTTCATTATATATATATATATATATATATATATAAAGTGACAAACATAATTATACAAGCATGTCACAAAGGACCACTAGGTAGTACCTCATGTAAGCTACTTTCATTGATGTAAAGTTTATTGTATATTATAACTTATACTCTATTATGAGTTACAATTATTTTTATAATTTTGTTTAAAATTCAAATCCCTAGATATTTTATTACTTAATTATTCAAACATAAAATAATAAATTATTTTTAAATTTTCTCTATTTAAATCTACCACAATAAATTACTATAAATTTATTTAGCTTTGTATATTTATTTTAATTAAAGAATTGTTCTTCCATGATATAGAAGGATTCATTACACAAAGTAGTTGAGTGACAAAGATCCGGAAATACCACTAAAACACAAAAACCAATAATATCAATAGGCAAAAAGAGCAGATCTTTGAAAGTTGGTTCCCTTGAAATAAACTAAAACACAAAAACCAATAATATCAATAGGTAAAAAGAGCAGATCTTTGAAAGTTGGTTCTCTTGAAATAAACACGAGCAGTATGACAAACTTGCCAAATGGATCTACCCAAACTATTCTATTTTATAATAATAATAATAATCTATTTTTAAGGTCACCTCCAAGCACCGATTTAACTGCTAAAGTCTACAGAGGTGTACATACACTAGCCCCTCTGGATTTGAACCTGTGACCTCCTAAGAGGAAACACATGCTCTTAACCATTAAGCCCACTCAACAAAGGAAAATCTCATCTGCCATTCTCCTTTTATCACAACAGTGGTAAAGAGCTTGAGCTAAAAGTGTAGCATATTTATGAATCACAGCAATCTAAAGATCATAATAATAAAACTATATGCATGACAACGATAAACTAATCATTTTGAAAGTAACCTTAAACCTCCTGCCACCCCACCGTCACCGTTTCCTCTCTTCCTCTTGTGCCCTACGGCCGATCAATTTTCTGAATTGGAAGCAACAGCGAGCGGAAAGTTAACCAGAGCTCGGGCTCCGCGGATTCTGAAAGCAGCGCGGTCATATGCGAGAGCAGCCTGTTCAGCAGTGTTGAAAGTGCCGAGCCAAACCCTAGTCCCCTTCTTGGCGGGGTCCCTGATTTCAGCTGCGAATTTTCCCCAGGGCCGCTGCCTCACTCCTCTGTAGTGCCTGGCGCTGCGCTGCTTGAGCTCTCGATTCTCCTTGTCATGTGCCTGTGGCTTTACCTTAAACGTCTCTGTTCTTCTTACCCCTGAGCAAACAGAAGAAGGAGAACTGTAGTTTTGTTGCGCCGTAAATTCACTGATCCCACTGTTGTCCTCTGATATCGAAATGCTGCGGCTATTTCGGCAGGAGCCTCTGGCGGTGGAAGATAAAGCTGAAGACACTGAGGATGAATTTTCTCCAATATCTATTATAGCTGGTGGATCATCCTCCACTTCTAGCAAATGGTATCGAATAAACTCCAACATATTCATGTCCAGCCTCGCCCCTGCAACATCCACCGCTGTCCCCCGCCATTCACATTCAGATGGATTCATTTCCATTTCGTCGCAGGTTGTGGTGGAATTGAGAAGTGCGTGAGTTGGGAAGGGAATATAAAGCTTCCATTTCCGGATCTGTTTCAGGTAAATACATTGCATCGCGACTCGCGAGAATGCATAATTTCGTGAACATTTCATCAATGGCACTCCGTACTTTCGCGGCGTTTTCATTTACGGATTCTTCTCTGTATGTTCAACATGATTGCCCATCACCGGCTTCTTTGTCTTTCTTGTCACTTTCATTTCTTTTGCTGTGGCGAAAGATGAATCGCACGTTCCCGGGAAATCATGAACGGGCATCCTGAATTGATGTTACAGAAGCAATATTTTCTTACCAATTTCTCAAAGATAGATGATTTATCGGAGAAAAAGTATACACACGTGGTTAACTAAATATGGTACAACTTGTCTTTTTAAATGTAGAATTGTAAAGGTGCAGGTTTAAAAGTTCTATGTTTTGAATTTTTGGTGATTATTTTGGAATTAAAAAAAAATTCAATATAAGTAAGTTAATGTGAGAGAATTTGTATTTTTTGGTGTTATTTGTTAGTTTATTATTTTAATTGTAAAAATGAATTTCATGTTTTTAAATTTTTCCATGATATAAATGTAACAACCTAAAATTACAATTTCAATTAAATTAATTCAAAAACATAAAAACTTTTAATTACAATTTCAATTAAATTAATTCAAAAACATAAAAACTTTTAACACTCCAATGAGAAGTACACATAGCGTACGTTTCTCTTTCTCTTTCTTTCTGGACATCTTTACGAAATGGAAAACCTTTGACGAGACTAGTTGCAACCTTTCCGAATGAGGTCAAAATTCAATGGAATATGTTTACGTGACTACTTTTATGTATGAGAGACCCCACCATCTTTACCTTTCCGTTTCCAACGTTTCCCGTATGTAAGAGGTTTTATATTCTTATTCCTTAATGACACCACCACCGTGAGTTAGTGTGCTGACGATCCATCGAAACGTCAATGAGATCTTTTGGGTTGTTGAAATCGAGAATATAAGAAGCTAGAGTCTCGATCACTTTGGAACAATGATGGAAAAAATCTCAAGGTGGATTATTTTTTATTTATTTGAGCAACTTTGGTGAGCCTAAAGTTTAAGTGTCATTTTATTTAAAATTAAATGAAGATTTGTAATTTTGTTAGCCGCTAATTGGTTGAGAGATGTTGTCATCATGCCTTGGAGTCCGGTCTCAGGCTTTCGCGACAGTATGACGGGAGGAAGGATTGAATGAGGTTTCCAAGTGGTGAGGTTTCAGCCGTCCTGTGCGCAAGGTGCTCTCGTTTTGATTTTCGGGATGCTCTCATTTTGATTTTCGTGTGATGGCTATCATTCATTCCTTTCATTCATGCCACCAGAGCTCTTTGTTAGTGTTTTTATTCGCAGCGGTGTACTTCAAGGCTTGACTGGATATATGCAAAGTCCAGAACCCTAATGCCTCTCATGGGTCCTTCAGGATCTGGGAAGTCGAGGCTCCTAGATGCACTTGCAGGTATATTGTATTAACTTTGTTTTTTTCATGGAATACTGTTCGACTGGAGACTGGATTCGAGGAAAATTTTCATAAGTAATGATAAGGGTTGCAGTTTTTCTTTCAAATTTTGGACTTTGAAGTTCACTGGCGAGAAAAATGCTTAATTTTTACTCTTTTGTCTCTTTTTTGTATGGTTTCAATTCGAAATTATTGAATTTTTTTTTTCATATGGTCGGAATGTTGTCTTTTTTATGGTTTAAATTCGAAATCTTAGGCAAGTATGGTACAGCTAGCTAGAGAACCAAGTAGATTTTATTGCATGGCCATGGCATCGTCCAGGATGGTAGGGAGTTTGGGGACCCCGGCCGTGAATTGTTGATGTCTGTAGTGGGCTTACATAAAACAAGTGGTTTAAGTTTCCATCGTGATAACACCAAATAAACTGCTAGAGCTTCCTTCCACGGCAGGTGAACAGAAAGTGAAATTACATCATCTATTGCTAATGCCATTGCTATCGTAATTGCTAATCACCATCCCTATTTCGCTATAGCCAACGCCTATCAGCATGGACATCAAAGTAAACATTATCGTGGAAGCTTATCCTCATATGGTTGGAATGTTGTCTTTTTTATGGTTTAAATTCGAATATATTGAAAGTTGTTCTTTTATATTTGGTTGGATGCCTTGGTTTTTTGCGATGGTATGAAGGTTCTTTTCGTTTTTATTGTTACAGAGAAATTATTGAAAGTGCTCTTGGTTTTTCTGCATGTTTAGTTTTGATTATTAATTTTTTTTTTTTTTTTGCATCTTTAGTTTTGTTATTGTTGTTTTAATGTTTTGCAGAGAGAATTTTTACAGCTTATTGAAGTACAGGAGCAAAGGAAGGGAGTTAATCTGTAGCAAGGCCTATAAATATCGATACATGATGAATACAACCTTTGACAGGAAAGCCAGAGACATTGTTTTGTTTGTGGGAAGCTGTGTTCTACCGCAGGTTTCATTCTATTCCTGGCAGGTTTCATTCTGTTCCTGATTCTACACCTACTTAGCTTGTAGTGCTGCCTTGCTATTCTCTCGTAGTGTTGGGTTGGCTTGATGGGTCATGGTTTCCGTTTTGTTGGTGTTTACTGTTGCGGCATTCATTTCTAGCTTAGGTCAAGAAATCGACTGTTCGATTATGGTCACGGTTATCAAGACATCGCTGCTTCTTTCCTTCTTGTTGTGTTCCCAGGTATGTAAACGCGCTTTCCATCTGTAGTTTTGGCAATGTCTGTATTGAATTTGGAATACATACGTGTGGGAAAAATGGTTGGAGGTGTCTTTGTGTGCCAAAATGGTCTTGTATTGATTTTGGAAACTTTGTTTTCTTAAAGTGTTCAAGCCTCTGGAATGTGGGCACTCTGTCTTCATGGCGTGGGCTTTAGCATGTTTGGAGTTATTTCATTGCGTTATGTTTGTATTGCATGCATTTTTTCTTCTTTCCCAGGAAAACCAGAATAGGGTGATATGGTTGCAGAAATGTGTATGTTGTTCTCATTTTCCCCTTTTTGCAGTTGTTGCATATATTTTTCATGTTCTTCTCATTTTTCCCTTTCTGCAGTTGTTGCATAAATTTTTCATGTTCCTCTTTTATTTTATTGTTGTTGTGAAAAGGAAAAAAACTGAGACCAAAATTGGAAAAAGAGATGTGAATGGAAAGGAATAACCAATTGATAAAGGAACATGAAACAATTCCGTTTCGATAGAGGTACATAACACAATTGGGGGTGATCAAGTAGGTGAAGTGGTTGGATTCTGCAAACTGTTCCAACCACTGCTGGATGTGATTCCAAGAGCCAAACGAGAATGAATACCACACATAAGAGTCAAGATCGGGGTCCTTGGTAGAATGTTTAACCAATTCATTTCAGATCAATCAAATTGGTACGGAAGTTGTAACATGGGAAAACTACGGAAAAAAAAAATTATTCTAATAATCCGGTGACCTACCAATTGCAGAAGTAGGATTTCTGGCAAGCAATAAGAACTCAAAGAATACAATTCAGGTGTACCGTCTTTTTTATCACTCCGAAAGAAAGGTCCGGGAAGAAGAGAAAAAAGCAGAGAAAGCTGAATCAGACCTAAATGGAAATGACTTGAAAAGTCTTTTTCAGAACCCATGATTAAGGGTGTTACTACAATATAAGAGAGAAATGGATAAAAACTTATTAGTGTAGATAAATTTTGGAGAATCTGTTTATGAAATAGTCCAATAAATAGTCGTCTCATTCCCCTCTTTGTTCCTTCTAAACTTACTTTCTTTCGTACTTAACTGAAATGTCCGTACAACATATTTGTCTTCTAAAAATTCCTTGAGCCATCTTGAAGAGGAACTGGATCATGCAACCTCGCTATAAGCATTGTGCCCAAACCAATGCTAAATACAATTAATTTGTTTTTCTCCCTTCTTGCCTAGGCCATGGGACGACTATGACTAACTAATAAAACTTTTCGATTTGACAAAGACTATGTAGCTAGGTTTCAATGGAATGTTGAATCTTGAACCCTGTATGCCGTGTCTTGATGTCTAGTTGCTTTAAATTGCATTTGTGGGTTTGGATTTATCCCATTCTAGGCTTGTGTTATCTGAATTGTTGTTATTGGTGGTGTTGAACACCTCTGTTAGCGAAAGGCTACTTATTCATTTCAAAGACAGGGTTTATGTAATGCATATTAGTTCATTTTTGCCAATTGTTTTGGGCTCAGCTAGGATGCAAAATTTAATTTATTTTTATTAAGCATCCATCTTCTTAATGGAAAGGGGATTTGTTTCCCATGGTTTCTGTTTGTTGTAATTCATGCTATTATTGATTTTCATTCAGCGGCTTCCCTTAAAATGCTAGTTTGATAAGTGCAAAAACAAGAGTGGAGACATATATATATAAATATATACAGGTATATTGTCCACACATTAAGTAACGGAATATATATATAACCTCCAGATCTATATATGTGTGTGTGTGTGTGTGTGTGTGTGTGTTTGTATAAAGAATGAAGTGAATTCATTCCTAGACCGCAATGGTGTTGCATTTTTTCATTATTTTACCTGGAAACAAAAGATAGATTTTTTAGGTTTAATTTTTTTTCTTTATTCATAGGTAATTTTTTTCTTCGATATTTCTTTAGAGGCATTGACTCACTAGTCACCACTACGCATTGGAAGGGTCGGCCTAGATATGGAAACGATTTCGTGGAGTACTGGTTTCTCTTTTATAAAATACATTTTTATTTAAAATTTATAATTAAGACTATGTTCTAATTTGAGTTCAAATGTAATGTTTTGTTCATGCTAACATATGTTAAGCTAGCAAATTTTATTTAAATTATAATTAAGAGTATGTTTTAATTTGAGTTTAGATGTAATGTTTTGTTGATATTAACATATGTTAAACTAGCAACTACCATGGTAGCAATGTCTGGGACATTGCCACCTCGTGGCTCTTGTTATAATTTTTTTCTTTTTAAATTAATGTTAGTGGGTAAAAATATTTTTTTTATTTTTTATTTTTATATGATATAACATTATCTTAGGATTATTTGCATAATGTAAGTCATAAAATTATGACCTCATGAGTCTAGTCATAACTCATATGTCATCAGTATATTGTAGCTGTCCAATTTTTCATGGTTTTGAATAGTTCACTTAGCACTCATTGCATGGGATGATGTTCATATGGGTGAAGAAGTGGGATTGATATTAGCAAAATGAATTGCACAGCATCAATCATCACTTAGGGGGCTTGCAAGTAGTAACCAAGTGATATGAACTGCATAGCATCAATCATCACTTATGAGGCTTGCACTCGGTAACCAAAACTTCCTAGGAGGTCACCCATCCCAACCACGCTTAACTGTGGAGTTTTCCCCACAATCAAGTCCACTTATCTTGCTACCCTACTTGCAAAACCTTAGCAAGTATTGTTTCTCATGAACTATTCACTTAGAGCTCCCTTGACCTTTTTTTTAAGTTGAAAAGATACTTGGCCACTGTTGTGGGCAATAGTCTACACTGTTGGTGCATGGCCTCCCTAATTCTTTCTCCTTGGAGAAAGAATTCAACCTTTATATCATTCTTGCGCTTAAGGTCTTTGTGGTCCCATAAGTTCTGGAATGGTGCGCCAAGGAGCTCCACTGGGATATTCATGGGTTGATAATCTAGTGGCAGATTCCAAACTGTAAACGATATCAAAATCAAAAGTCATGAGAAGTGGAACTTTGCCATGGTATTTTCCTGTGCATCAATCGCATCGTCCACCCGTTCATTCAGAAGGAACTGGGACCAGTTAATGTGCACTCCTTCTGCGCACTTCTCGGTGAGCTCTACTTTTGCGGCAGTAGACTCAGTAGGCCTCATGTTGCGTAGAACCTTAGTGCACAAGATTTTTGTTGCAACCCTTACAGCGGTATCATCGATAGAGCTAAGTTGGTAGCCCTTTCTGTCATGGACAAGTCCGTATTTTCCCTTCATGTCATTTTTGTCCAGTCTTTCCCCGTCTTTATGCAGGTACAAGGATGGGTCGACTCCTTTCCACGGGAGACCCGTTATGGCCGAGAGGAGGTCGACCGTTACCTCATACGGCTTGTCCAGCCAGAGGTAGCTTCCATGGAAGCATACTAGAAGCTTCTTGACATACATTCCGACTGGGGCACTACAGCCGAAATGTGGCATAAGAAGCAGGTTTAAGAGACCTGACTGCTCTAATCAATGCACCCATTCCTTTGCAGAAAATACATCTGTGTTTGGAGGTTCACTGGGCTCCACATCCATGAAGCAATTTCTAGCCAGGTCCTCATATTTCCTTGTGTCATAATCTTCAAACTTCAAGTCTTGAAGTTTGGGAGCGATTTTATCCGGGGACTGTGAGACACCTTCTGGGATAGTGGGATCTTCTAGAAGTTCCTGCACTTCTATTGTCACTTGTGCGGAACCTACAACCCTCGTGGATACATACGAAGGCAGCACATTCATTTCTTCCTCCATCAACCCTGCATCTGCTGGTGGTGGTGGTAGAAACCGGTCAGATCGACGGGCCTTGGGTATCTTCTCTATGGGGCCAGAGGAAGTAGGGAGGTCTGCACTCGATGGAGCTCTGGCCACAAATACTTGTGCCCCAGCCGATTGTGCTGGTGGCCGGGTTGCGGAAAACTGCATCTGCTGGCCTGCTTCCTATGGTGTGTGCGGTGGTCTCGGAGGTGCCTTCGGCTTCGGAGGTGGTTTCAACTTAACCTATGTCTTCTTCATTTTCTTGCTTGTCCGACTAGGTTTAGGGATGTATGGCACTTCTACAATCGGGAAGGGTGAGGCTGGCGAAATAGTGGAGTCCTTACTATTACTGGATAACTGAACAAGCATGGGCTTCGGCTTTGAAGGAGGGTTTTGGTTCACTAAGCAGGCTCGGCTCTTTGTTTTCTTGGCGCGGTAAGGTAAGGTAAAGGTGAAATTGATAGAGGTAACTGCTATTTGTAGGCAATTGGCCATCCACACTGTGACTAGGCGCAATGGTGTTCATCTGACGGATCACATGGGCATGTCCTTCGGCGCCTTGACTCACACACTTAGGTTCAATTATGTACTTGACATGGTAGTTACGGGTAATACAGTGGATGGGACCATAAAGCACGCCTCCATTCTCTTCAGACTTTCCAAGTTAATGCTACTGAGTTGTCGTTAGCGCCAAATAGTTTTGGAATTCCCGTGCATTTAGTGGTCTATCGGTTCCTGCTAGATGTCTGCTCCTTCCCACCAATTGTCTCTTATCTAGTTTGTGAGCGGGTGTTTAGCGCGCCCTTCTTCAGCGCAAGTTCCTTTTCTGTTGCCAGTTTGCGCTGGAGATGTTTTTCTTGATGTTCTTCTCCCTAATTGTTTTTTTTGCTGCGCGACTCGATCTCATGGGACCAAGTCATAGTCATCGCGGTATGGTTTTAGTCAGCTGCCGTTGATCATCCNTTTCTTGATGTTCTTCTCCCTAATTGTTTTTTTTGCTGCGCGACTCGATCTCATGGGACCAAGTCATAGTCATCGCGGTATGGTTTTAGTCAGCTGCCGTTGATCATACCTGCCACTGGTGTTCCATCCAGTTTATGTAGTTTTACCACGCCTACTTTAGTAATGTGCGCAAACACATATGGACCTAGCCAGTGTGTTTTGAGCTTACTTGGGTGCTTGAAGAACTTGTTTTCATACATCAAAACAAGTACACCAACCTTGAACTGCTTTGTTCTGATGTGGCAATCATGCCATGCTTTTTTCTGCTGTTTTTCCACGTTTTGATGGAAGCCCACAATGAAGCGTTCTTCCTCCAATTAAATCAGTTGTGCAAGTCTTTCTTCGATAGCATCGGTGTCTGTCATCTCTGTTAGCGCAACAATTCATAGGCTTGGCACAATGTACTCCATGGGTATGACTGCTTCTTGGCCATCGACTAAATGGAAAGGGGTGTATCTAGTTAGTCATTTTCATGTTGTTCTATAGGCCCATAATATAGTAGATACTTTCTAGTCCCAGTCATCTCTGCACACATTAGAGACCTTGGTCAAGGCATTCTCTAGTATCTTGTTGAAAGCCTCAACAGTTCCATTTGCTTGAGGGTGGTAAGGGGTTGTATTCTTGTGCTGGATTTGGAATTATGTAGTGAGTTTAACAATTATCTTATTTACAAAATGCGTATCTTGTTCCCTGATAAGGATCTTTGGGCAACCAAATCTTGTGACTACATTTTCAAAAATAAACTTCACCACAGTTGTTGCGATATAGTCTTTCATATGTGCTGCTTCCACCCATCTTGTTAAGTAGTCGGTTGCAGTGATAATATAGTGCGCACCGGTCCATTTCCTTGGTGGACTAATAGGGCCGACAAAATCCACTGCCCATTTATCAAAGGCATGCAGTGTAATTTGTGGCACAAGTGGAAATTCATCATGTCATAATGGTTTCCTAGTTCTTTGACACTTATCACAGTCGTGACCGTATTTCCTTGTGTCCATATGTACAGTTGGCCACCTGAGTCCAGCTTGCAAAATCATGCGCACCGTTTCCTTCCCGGTGTAGTGTCCTCCTAAGACACCCGCATGCACTTCAACCATTACCCACTATCGTTCATGATCGAAGACGCATTTGCGCAATATTTCATCTAGTCCCAACTTATACAGTTTCCACGCAATTAACATTTAATTTGCGGCCTTGACAACTAGATGTTTCTTTTTCCCTATCGTATAATATTGAGGCGCATAACTTGTATTCAGTAAGTGTATAATATCATCAAATTCTTTATCGACAACAAACGTCGATCGCAAACAGTTGCGCATCAGGTATATTATCCTCTAAGTTTTTTGGTTCCTCACCACTTTCAATGCGTGATAAGTGTTCTACCGTCTGGCCCAACATTCAGTCGGCCTGGTTTTACAATGACTTCAAAATCAAATTCTTGAAATAGGAGGAGCCATTGGCAGATCTTCCCCCACAACACGGGCTTATTGACTAGGTACTTTATCACAGAATGATCGATGAACACTTTGAAGTGTCCACCCAATAGATAATGTCTAAACTTTTGTAGTGCACAGACCATTGCAATCCCTTCTCTCTCAGTTGTGGTGTAGTTCTTCTCTGTTGTTGATAGTTTCCTACTTGCAAATGCAATTGGGTGGTCAATTGTGCCCTCTCCTGGTTGAGTTAATACTATACCAAGCGCAATTGATGATGCATCAACATATACGTGGAACTCCTTCCTCCAATCTGGGAATATTAATATTGGTGTAGTGGCCATTTTATTCTTTAGTTTGTCTAGACTTCCTTGACAGGCTTCATTCCACTCGAATTTGGCATCCTTCTTCAACAACTTCTCCATTAGGGCAGTTATCTCCACGTACCCTCTTATGAACTTGCGATAATATCCGATATGTCCCAATGTGGATCTGACTTGCGTGATCGATGTGGGCGATGGTAGGTCTAGAATAATTGCTACCTTCGTGGGATCGACCAGGATCCCATCGCGACAAACTACATGTCCCAACAGTACACCAAATGGTGCGTAAAATATGCATTTTCTCAAATTCAGCGCAATTTGATACTAGCGACACATTTCTAGAATCATTCAGAGATTCTCAATATGGTCTCTCACCAGACCAAAGACCGTCCAATCATCAAAATATACTTCAAGAAACCGATGAATGAAATCTTTAAAATTAGAAACTATTATTCTAGAGAAAATAGCAGGGGCATTTTTTAGGCCAAAGGGCATTACCGTGTATTGGTAGCATCCCCATTCTGTTACAAAGGTCGTCTTGTGGCAGTCTTCTTGGGAAATTTTGACTTGATGGTAGCCCAAGAATCCATCTGTGAATGGGTACATCTCTTTTCCTCCAACTCTCTCCAAGACTTCATCTGTGAATGGTGTTGGGAATGGATCATGTAGGCAGGAATCGTTGAGCTTCCTAAGGTCGACATAGATCTTGACCTCACCTGTCGCCTTCAAGTCCTGAACCACTATGGGGCTTATCCACTCCTACTCTTCAATAAGTTCAATGATTCCTGCTTCCAGCATGTGCTCGAGTTCTTCTTTCACTTTTTCTTTATAGCACGGATTTAGTTTGCAGGGGCGCTGTTTTATCAGTCTTACATCGGGCTTAAGCGAAATTTTCATTTTTCCCAAATCGCCTACTATCCCATTCATTTCCTTGAAGTTTGTCGAGAATAGGCCTTGGAACTCTTTTAATAAATCAGTGATTTTGGCTACTGTCTCTTCATCCAAATAGTCTCCAATATTAGCAAATTTCGGGTTGTCTTCCGATCCAATGTTAACTTTCTTGATCTTTAGCGGCTTGATGAACTTCGCACTGGAAATAACGCTTCCTTCTAATGCACATGATCCTTTTGACTCTGGGATATTAATGTTGGTCATATCATCCTCTGGGTCTCTAGAGAGGTTATAGCAAGCCATCCAATGCTCAACTGTCTCACAGGACGGGTTGGAATGCGCAATGCAAGGCTGATAATATGCAGCCTCCAGTAGGACCTCCGTGAATATATTCTCCTTAATAGTCTTCAATGCAATATCAACTGTTGGTTGCTCATCTGCAAACTGGAATGTGTATGTGAAATTCTATGCAATATGGGTGAAATGGTGTCGTTTCGAGAGTATGGATGAAATGGTGAACCCACTCCTGGTGTGGGTAGTTCGATAATGTTGCAGAACACTGGTCTAAGTGTTCAATAGGGTTTGATAACCATGTATACCTTTGTGTCACATTTGTGACCCCATCTCCGAACCTTACTTCCAATAGTCGTCTGCATTGCGGCCCGTTAAAGGAAATTTCAACTCAAAATGGGCCTTTTAACTTTAACTCAAATTTCATGTCATCATGTGTTAGCCAAGGAAATTTATTTAAATTTGAAATACCGTATAGGTCTTAAACACTTTTTTAATATAAATTTGGGGATAGGTATCATTAAAAAAACTACTTTTTTTGTTTTTATTTTCGACATATCTCCCCATGTTTTTACTCAAATTTTGATTAGGAGAGCTCATTGGATGCGGAATTAAATTCCACATCCAACAAGTACCCACTCAGCATACTTTTGACAGGCCTTGCTACCCCAAAACCAAGAAATACCTGAAAAAACGTGATGATGATGTCATCATCACTTTTTTTCAGGTATTTCTTTTTTTGGGGGTAGCGGGGTCTGTCAAAAGTATGCCGAGTGGGTACTCGTTGGATGCGGAATTTAATTCCACATCCAATGAACTCTCTCGATCGAAATTTGAGTAAAAACACAGGGAGATATGAGTGAATTTTAGTATACATGAAGAAACATTTTTTAATGTTTGTAGTATAATAAATACTCTTCAAGCTACTTTTTGAGGAATTTTATATTATTTATTGCATATATGAAAATTTCACTTCAAGTTCAATGTTAATTCATGTGATGATACTTTATGCGAACTAGCTAACACCATTCAAATTTTCACTTTTCAATTTGTCTTTTAGATCAACACAACATGTCACTATATCAAATGTGCATAATTATATTCATTAATGCATGTACAAAACCCTTACCTTATTTATTATTAGCTTTTGCTCACTCTCTTCAATACTACTTTGAGCTTTTCATTTTGTTCCCCTGATGATTGGTGGAGTGTCCACTCGAAACGTAGGGATGTTTCAATACACAATTTAATTCCATAAACTCTCTTTGTCATTATGATTAACTATGGAAATCTTCATCCTCAAGCTGTACTTGATCTGCTTGAGAAAATATAAGGAGATTAGGTGGAGATGATTAATGAATGTAATTTTGCTTTTTGAATGACTAATTAATATACATGAAGAAAAATATATCAATGTTTGTAGTATATCAATTTTTCTCTTTAAGCTACCTTTTGAGGAATTTTATATTATTTGCTACATATATGAAAATTTTGGTTCAACTTCATGTTAATTCATGTGATGATACTTTATGCGAATGAACCTAAAAACATCTTATAGACTTGTTTTGTGAGTAAATGTAAGGAACTTGCAATAAGGTTTGAAGTGAGTTTTCCCTATTATTCATTATTATAGTTGATATAAATTTAATTGTACTACTATGTTGCATTCAAATTCATAACTATATTTTCTCGTGTAGACTTTGAAGTGGTGCCAACTTTGTACTAGTATATTAGCTTATACTTAACAAATACAGTCCTAACATTTTGAGTGTGCAGGTTTTATCAGTTTGTCATCATTGTGATTGATTTTCTGGATTAAACTGTGTGAACGTTTTTCAGACCAATGTTTTGAGTGGACACTCCACCCATGCTTGTTACGGGAACCATGAAAAATTCATTGTGGACTGAAAATATTTCACATAACTTAATCCAGAAAATCAATCATTAAGTAGTAGCATCATGTTAGCTTTAATTCATGTTAGACATTATCATCAAATACATTGCATTATAAAGACAATTTAATCCATGTGAGATTTAATGCTGATCATAATGCACTGCATGGAATATAAGTATTATGGATGGAGATTTTGATAATATGATAGATGAACTGGTATATGTTGGACCCAAGTGCAACAAGCTAAAGCCAAGATTCAATCCTATGATCGAATTTGAGAAAGGAAATATGTTGCTAGTTAGATCACGAGCTGATGATGAAGGAGAGATGATTTGGATGACAAAAACCACCTCATATATCTTCTAGAATGATGAAAGTGAGACTCTTCATGTAAAGGTTGATTGATCGAAGCCTAGTTCAAGGAAATACAAGGGAAAATTTTAGAACAATAGTGGGTACCAAACCTTTACATTAAATAGTTTTTAAATGGGCCATTCTAAAATTGTGCACCTTCTACTAGTATAGGAACTCAACACCAACAATGAATTAGTTACCATATCAAATTATAATTCAATTTCTTAATCATAGTAATATATACAATATTGATGTCATTACATAAACTTAATCAACTTACCATTTAATACAAACTATAGATAATATTAATAGAAATTATGTAAGGAATCAAAGTCTGAGAATTTCATCATTTTGAAAGAATCAAAGTCTAATAATGTCATCATTTTGATCTGTCATGGAGGATTAGAAATGTGTAATCTAGGTGTTAACACAGTTCCTCTCCCCTCATGTTGTAAAGGGTGCTATCTCAATGGAAGAGCACCTGCATTACAAGCAGGACGATGGTGGTTCGATTCCTCCGTGCCCTAACATAAATTAATAGATGATATACAATCTTAATGATAATATAAATATTGTAAGATATCTATATTTTCATTATAAATATGCTCTTTTCAATTAAACACATTGTTCAAATGCTTCATAAATAAATAATGAACACTTGCAATAATTAGTTTAGTTGGTTTTTCCCCTTTCCTCTTGTATATGAAAAAAATCAAATTGTATTTCGCTAATGCTATTTTAGTTCATAATTGACTTTGCTTATTAAAACATCTAATATTAATAAATAAGGGAGGCTTTACTAACATCAATATCATTAAATAAATTTATAGGCAAGAAATTTCTCAAGTTAATCTATTATTCATAAAGTAAGCATTCATGAACTTAGTTTCTAATACACTACCACTGCCAACAACAACAATAATAAATTATGTTGCTATTTTAATTCATAATTTAATTTAATCATTACAAGGATAAAACTTAGACTTTAAAGTCATAACATATTTTTTCATTTTGATTATAAGTGGTGCCAATTTCCAAAAATAAAACAATATACATAACAAAGACAAAAATAATTACTATGACAATGTTTATAATCGCTGTAGTAACAAATACAATGTTGATATTATGTCATAAAATAATTTAATCAAATTAACATCTAATACAACCTATAAATAATATTAATATAAATTATGTAGGATTCAAAGGCTATGACATTCTTCATTTTGAAGGAACTCAATCTAGCAAAAGTTCTAAATTTTAGATCTAACCCATCTAGTTGTAATTGAGATGTAATATTTCCTCTAGTTCTAATTGAGATGTAATATTTTCTTTTGAATAGTTGAATACTAAAGTTTTACTTGAAATAAATAAAAAATATTAATTGAGAATGTAGTTTATTGGATTAATTATTCCAAATTTAATGGAATAGTTCTTTGAGTTGATTTTTCTAGATTTAATAGAATACGTATTTAGAGATTTCCAAAAAAAATCAATGTGGATGAAGTCCTTGTAATAGAATATTTCCAAATTTAATGAAATATGTGTTACATATAAGAGTTTTAACATAATCAATCAATTTATATTTTTTTCCTTTAGTGTATAGGACTTTGTCTACTCTTATGCAACATACCAGCGTAGATCCAAATCCTAGGCTCTATCAAGCACCGAGAGGGATCAAATCTCTTCTTAGGTATCCATTGGTTTGATTCAAACCAAAAGACACATCTTTTTAGTTAAGGTCCACATATATTATTATTATTATTATTATTATTATTATTTAATATTATTTATGGCCGACATATAGTATTTATTACTATTTTTTATTTTGTTAGAAATGAACATTACAACATTTCCCCATGGTTTTAAAACCATATACAAGGCCTTGCACATGGTCTTAAAACCATTTACACATGGTCTTAAAACCATTTGCAAGGCCCTCCTAAACCATGTACAATAAAACCATGGGTTGTGTAGGAGGCCTTGCACATGGTTTTAAAACCATCTAGAAGGCCCTCCTAAGCCATGTACAATAAAACCATGGGTTCTTTAGAAGGCCTTGCAAATGGTTTTAAAACCATGTGGACATGATTTTAAAACCATGCACATGGTTTTAAAACCATGTGGACATGATTTTAAAACCATGCACATGGTTTTAAAACCATGTGCAAGGCCAACATTTTTTTTGCTGATAATTCAATTTTTTTATTTTTTATTATTTTGTTAGGTAGGAACATTACAACATCTCCCCCATATTGTGTTTTTTTCCTGATCCACATTTTTTTTTACAGATATTAAATTTTTACTTTTTTATTGTTTTGTTAGGTAGGAATATTACAACATCTTCCATTTTTTTATGGATAATTAAATTTTTACTTTTTTTATTGTTTTGTTAGGTAAGAATATTACAACACCTTCTCCATATTAGGTGGTTTTTTTGGCCGACATTTATTTTAGCCTATAATTAAAAAAATTATTTGTTATTAATAAAAATAACGTTACAAGATCTCTCCCATACTGGGCTGTAGAGCGCCTGTCGGCGCAACAATTCGTTCTCCAAATGGACAAGGTATTAAAAGGTTATGGCATAAATAAAAGACTGATGTATTTTAGAATTATGTTATATGTATAAATAAAATTAATAAACAATGGCAAACCATTTTGTGTTTCTTTAAAAGAACATATATTTAAGATCTAGATAGAAACTTTATAAGTGTGTGCACTTTTAATAACAATGAATATGTGTTCATACTTAAAAGCATGATTGGAAATGGACATAAAAATAGGGAGCCAGAAAAATGGATGTTTCTTTTTTATGTAACCCAAACTGCCAAGTATGCCATTTTCAAGTTAGAAAGAAAGAATCCAAACAATATAACATGTAGCCGAAAAGGGAGCCCATGGGGCATAGAATAAACAATGAATGAGTGTATTGTTAAGGTGCCCCTTGTGTTAGGTCACTCGTTCAAAATTCTCTCGGTACTAGCTTACAAAAGAAACACATGTAGAGGAAAAAGTGTAACTTCCTATTTTTTTTCTTGAATTTATTAGAATTTCCATGTGTTCAAATTACATATATTTATAACTTTGCAAAAATTCCAACAAATTTAGTATTAAACCCTATTTTTGGACTTATATTTCATAGGGAAAGGTTTAACATTAGAACATATTTTTCTCTGTGGGGCATTGTCCTATCAGGCCTATCATATTTGTGAAAAACTACCTAAGAATGGCACTTAGGGGTCAAAGACCCCATACAAAGGGCATATGGCATGGTTGGAAGTCTTTCTCATAGAGATATAGGCCCAAAAGGTTCATTTTCATGGATAATTCCCCGTTTTCCTTTTGGACCATGTTCCTCATGTTACCTCATATAGACCTTTAGATCACATTCTCGGTGTGCATCTAACCTAAAAATGGAACCGATACCATCCTTGGAAGTGATTGTTAACAAATAGAGGTTCGATGTGGAGGTTCAAGGACTCATCTATGGTTCTTGAGATAAAGAATCAAGTTTTAGGGATCAAAGCTCTAGTATCCCTCTACTGACAATTATTTCAGACTTAATAACCTTAAGTGATGTCTAAGACATGATAATAACACCCATATTCAACTTGAATGTCAAGGAATCCCTAGATATGGTTGGTGTCATGGTCTCTAGGCGTTGGTCACAATGCTTGAGAATGAAAAGGTTCAATACACATTATGGTATTTGTCGCCCCTATGACGACAATTTTTCCTTGATAGGAATTTCTAGTACACAAACCATACTCGTGGTGCATGTGCCCCACTTGTAGACTAACAACCCCAAATATTTTGTGTGTTTGTTCAAGTATTTGTTGTTACATCCCAATTTGTCAATCTAACCATAGAATGGGTTGTCACAAATTCTATAATTCAAAATTTCATTCCATAATGACCATTATTTAAAATCATAACTAATTTAATCCTACTTTGTGTACAATAATTTATGAAACACATGTATAGATACATAAATATAAATCATAACAAAATTATCAACTATATTTCAAGCATACCACATGCATAAACCATAATATTTATAAAAATAATAAACATTTATTTACATATTCATAAATAACAATGAATAATTACATTTAACTAAAGAATATTCAAGAAACTAGTTGCCTAAGAAATATTTCTCCACTAAACATAAGTATAAGGTGAAGAAAATTGTTGGAAACCTAATCTAGGATTATGGTTCCATAAATTATTTTGTAAATAATAATTGAATAAGAAAATGAATCTCAACAGACTTCAACTAAGCTCCTAAAGGTGAAGCAAAGAGTCGAGCCAAAGAGTCATGCCACATAATTATTCAACTAGGTCATGCCATTTTCTCAAGTCAAAGCCGGCTAGGTCGTAAAGAAGACAGAGAAGGAAAAGACAAGATCGAAGGCAACAAAAAACTCAGATCTGAAAGGGCCGTCAGTTATTCAACTAATCTCGAGCATACGAAGAGAAGATAAAACGTTAGCAGCCTGATGAGGAATAGAAAATGTTCGAGAGACTGGAAAGTGACACATTGGGAGGCAGCCCAAATGATCTGCGAAAATAGTTTAAATATTGTAAATATAGGATGGAGAAAGGGGCTTTTTCCCTAAAAAAAATTGTAAACTCTTTTGCTTGTAAGAGGAACTATTTCGTTTTACAGTCAGAAAGAGCAACTTTTGCCTGCTGGAGAGAGTGAAATGTGGAATGTATCAATGCTACTAAATGAATAATGTTGAAGAGGAACTATTTCATTTTCAGTCATGTTTCATTTACTGTGAGAGTATTTAACTTCCTGAACCTATGTTCTTGTTGAGTGTTCTTCAGTTTTTTTTGGGATATCTTCCACTGTGAGTAATAAATGTTGTTCATAAAACAATCGGCTATCTGGTTGTTTAAATATCTGTAATCGTTCATGTGTCTTGAGTGAAGTATCAGCTATATGTAACTCTTCATGATGCACGTACAAAATGTATTACTCACCAATGAATGATAACTATGCTCTCTAGGGATAGTTTAGGTAGTTAGTTTATTTGTGTTATGTTGTATGTGTTTTGGATGCTTGTGAACCTTAAGACGAGAGGTAAGAACCTATGCATCACATTGTGACTATTCCCCGCATCTATGGCACCATGCATTGTTAGTTAGGCACTTGCATATCATACATTAATTCAAAAATACCAAATTCACGGTGGACTGGGCCGCAACCGGTAAAAGCCTTTGTTTTTGTTACTTGACCTACGGTAGCTGGACCGCAAACCAGACGGATTCCCTATACCAAACAGTCAACGGGCTAGTTGGGAACGTTGATTGGGGAGAATCCATTACTGTTGTCGCCTGCGATTTTCGGGGTCCCAACACATGCATAATACATCAACTGAATATAAACAAATGCATAACAAAACAATATCATGAAATGACAATTGAATACTTATCTTTATTTGTTTCATGGGTAGACTACTTCTTGAGCCTTCAACTTCATTGTCTTCTTCATTCATAATAGCATCATTTCTTATCCAAATTCTAAGTTGGATAGGAGGTTCTTTAATATTTTAGATCTTCATATTCCTTATCAATTGAGGGGTCTTCTTTGGATGGTTAGAGCTTGATCTTCAGTTGCTCTCATCTTCTCTTCTCTTCTTATGAGTCGAGCTTCTTCTTCTTGTGTGTGCTCTTCCCAGATTCTACTGAAAGAAATCACTTCCTTCTGGCACACCTTCCTCCCATGAATGAATCCCATGATCCTGGGAGACCATTCAAGGTGGCTATCACCACTTCTTCATTCTCTACTTCTTCTTCTACCGCTTCAAGTTGTTCTGCATTTTGGATCTTCACATTTTTCAACTGTTTTCTCAAATCCATCTTCTAATTTATGTTCTTCCC
This sequence comes from Pseudotsuga menziesii, assembly GCA_001517045.1. Lineage (NCBI taxonomy): Eukaryota > Viridiplantae > Streptophyta > Pinopsida > Pinales > Pinaceae > Pseudotsuga > Pseudotsuga menziesii. Next base: position 84,731 of record LPNX010221247.1, on the reverse strand, counting down.
TTCAAATGGCTTGGTGAAGGAATCAAACATCTTTGGTGTCTCTAAGAAATACACCTGTGGTACAATTTGATCCGTGATTGAATCAACAATAATCTTCTTGGCCTTGACCAAGTTCTTCTTGTGTAAGGCTTCTAGCCTCATCTCCCTCTGGAATTGGAACCTCTGTACTTGTGTAGGTTTCCAATTCATTTTCTTCAGGGAGATCATATGATTCCATGCTTGGAGGTTGTCAACTTCATCAAGCTTATCATCAAGCTGATGTGATAGATCATTTTGAAATGAGGACCTCAAATGAAAATAACAAAAGGTTAGATCTTACCGATTTGAGGTGTCCCTCCTGGTTCCGAAGCTGGCTGATCTAGGGTTTGTCAGAGAAACCCTAATTTTCAAAACTTGGAATATTTCAGATCTGATTGGATAGAAATATATATTTCTTCAATTTGAGCTGTCCAATGTAGTCATTTTCTGAAAACAGTGGAGGGAAGCTCCCAGAACAGGACGCCCTAGTTTTCCAATTTCTTCTCTAGAAATTCCTGTTACTGTTTCTGTGGTATCTCTAACATTGATTATCCTATGTGTCTAAAAATTTGTATTGAGGTATCCTCAAATATCCTTGTTCCAACACCATAGGTTTCATCAGAATTGGTTTCACCAATCAGGACTTATGATCATTTTCCCAAGGTGACCTGTTACAGGATTGTTCCAAACAGAGAAGGTGTACAGACTTCCACATGTCACTAGTTCATCTTCTGAGTCTGAAACTTAGACCATAGAAATTACAGTCTGTGAAATTTCTGTAACATCTTCAGGAATGTCATTTGGAATTCTGTATCCCAATATATAGCAATTCTCCCTAGGTTTCTTGTTTAGGGATGAATTCTGGAAGAGGATAGAGCCCTAACTTGGAGGGATTATATCTCCTATAATATAGCGAGTCAAAGGATTAATTTGGGATACAATGTAAATAAAGATCTTATCTTTGGCCTCTGCAATTTTCAGCTCTTGAGTCTTCTTCAATCTCAGGATATAGCGAATGTACCAAAACTTAGCAGTTTTAGTATTTAGGGTTTTTCTAGCTCGGGGTCAAACTAGGGTTTGACTTTCTCGGAGTTTCACCCAACCAAAAAACTTGTTTCACATCTATAAAATTCGATTTTGATGAGGAGAAAAATCCTATGCTAGGATCACTAAAAAATTCCTCTTCTGTAAGAAGTCCTAATTTCCTGCACCAAAAACTGAAAATGCTCAGAATCGAATTCCACTTCGACAGAAAGATGTGCCCTTCAATGGAGAGTCAGCCTAGAATGAGTTTTTTGATGGATTATGGAGAGAGACCAAAAAATTAAGAATCCTTAACTTCTGTAGCTTCACAATGTCTTCTTCTCAGGTTAGCTCCGATACCATGTTATATTTTTATCATTCTAAGCTAGCATTATGATCATAGGATCTTTAACTGAGAGAATAACATGCACAACAATAAAACACAAGAGACAAGAGACACAAATAATTTTCCTTGGGAAAACCATAAATGAGAAAACCACGCAACTTCCTCAAAGATAGAATGAGCACCAATGGCAGCAGTAAAACCTGAAAACATAAAGATGATCTCCATAGCTTTTGTCTCTCTCTCTCACTTGAGAGAACTTCTCCTCTCTCACTCATGCGCCTCAATGAGTGAGTGTGTGTGTATAAAATAGAGAGGCTCACTCTCTATTTATACTCTTTTGTTCACTGAAGCACACTCCAACATGTCGGCCTCAGTTACCAATTACTTACTAGAGCCGAAATCTCTAGGAGTGTCTAATAACCCTAGTGCCCCACAACTTGTGGGGACTTTTCCCTCTGCTCAACAAGGAGGGTTAACCTTGAATTAGATGGTGGGTAGTATTTCCCCGAATTACAATGACTCGCATAGGGTCAAATTCACTAGGATAGTCTAATAACCCTCGGGCCCCATAGTATTTTGTGTTCCTTCCATATGGGGATGTTAGTCCTCCTCTCATGGCTACGTTAAGCCTTCCTAGATTGAATATTGGATTACTTATTTGGTTATTCTCTAGTCCAATTATCCCATGTACACCTATTTATTTTGATCCTAATACTTCATCGCAAGAGAAACCTTAGTTTTATCCCTTTCCTTCTTCACCATATGTGTCTTCTCCCGTTTCTCCCTCTTTTCTGTTTGAAAGCTCTAGTACTAGTAGTCAGGGGGATAAGAATAAGAAGAAATGGAATATTAGGAAGAATAAAAACAAACAAAAAACCAAGTCTCAACCAATTACTCCTTTGAGTGTTGAGAGTGTTGATCTGTACACCCAAAGATAGCGTAAGCCCAAATTCCCTTGTAGGATTTGCAAGGGTGATCACCTTTTGAAATATTTTCATGGTCTTGTCCTAGTTTTAGAAGAGTGGTCTAAAGCTTCCTGGTAAGAGATGTCATCAGCCTTTGGTCATTATCCCCCCTCAACTAGTGAATTTGTGGTTAAGATTCAGAAGGGAAAAGTCAGAAATCCTTGCTTGATTTGTAAGGACATGCACTTTACTTACCTTTTTCCTCACATGGATGAAGCTTCTAAGTTGTTGGAAGATATTACTATTTCTCATCAATGGCTTCCAATAGGTTATCGTAAGTTGTCACTTGACATCCCATTGGTTGATAAAGTGGTCAATCCAGTTCTAACCTCGGTTGATCCCACTCTTTCTTTGAAGAGTGAAGTTGAAGTGGTAAATTTGGTTTCATCTGTAGTTGATTCAACTCTTACTTTGAAGGGTGAAGTTAAAGTGGTTGATTTGGTTTCATCCGAGGTTGATCCCACTCTGCCTTCTAAGAGTGAATTCCAAGTGGTTAATCTGGATTCATCCGTGATTGATCCCATTCTTCCTTTGAAGAGTGAAGTTAAATTGGTTGAGTTGATGACATCTCCACCCGATCCCTCTCTTTCGTTAGAGAGAGTTGCGACTGAAGTAGTCCCTTTGACACAGTCTTCATCTTGTTCCTCTCTTCTAATTGAGAGTGAAAACCATCTTGCTGAATTTTTCATAGTTAGTTCTGATTGTTCTATGTAAGAAGACGTTTTGTCTCTTTCGACAGAACCCTCTACAAGTAGTGAGGTTATTTCCTTTGAATAGAGTAACCTAAAATATTCCCATCTCCATTTGAGTATACTCCACACTATCATTGATGAAGGGGATTCTGTTATCATTCTATCCTCTACTACTTGGAAAGCCATAGGTTCTCCTCCACTTGTGCCAGCCACCAATCAGATACTAGCTTTTAATTGAAGACCCACAATGCCTTTAGGGATCCTTCCTCAATTTCCTATAATTTTGGAAGGGAAAACTATCTGTATCAATGTTATGGTAGTTCAACGTCCTTTATATTTTAATCTGCTCCTTGGGCATGATTATTTTTATGGCATGAAAGTTGTAGTGTCCACACTCTTTCGAGTGATGTATTTTCCCCATGATGGGAATATTGTGACCTTTGATCAACTTTCCTTTGTTAAACTCGATCATCATATGACTCCTAGTCATCAGACTTCCTTGAATGTCCTGCATGTTCTTGTGGGTCTTTCCCCTTCTAGTTAGCTTCTTCCCATCATAGGTAAAATGGGGAGCATGGCTCCAGCCTCTGGATATCATACTAGATTTAAGTCGCTAGCTTCTTATGTAAGTGGGAAACCCACCAACCTTTAGATATCATGTTGGGTAAGAATAGGTTGGTGAGCATAGTTCTATTTTCTATGTCAAGTTCGTTAAAAAATGAAATAGATGCTTGTAAGCATAGTTCTATTTTCTATGTCAAGCTCATTAAAAAATGAAACAGATTCTTGTGAGCATATTTATTTTTCTGTGTTAAGCTCGTTAAAAAATGAAACAGGATTTTGATCAAAGTTCCCATTTGTTGCAGCTGCAACCTTTTCCCAAATTTTTTTAACAAATTTTGGACCCTCCTTTTATTTTAATCTAGCCTAGGATTGTTTGGTTTCCTGAAATCTATCATTCCTATGCTATAAATTTTGATATTTTGAAGTCACAAGTAGGGTCAACTATTTTTTTTCTTCATTTCGGGGATTGAATGATCTAACACTGCCATTTGTATAGAAAATGCATAAAGACTGTCGAGTTTTGTTTTATTGTTTGGAACTTAACGTTTGATTTTTGATGATTTTTTCATCACTGTTGGGAGTTTGTTGAAGTTTGAGCCGAGGCATTAGTCCTCTATGCCGCTGACGTTTCGGAAGGGAAACGACGAATGTCCCGATGGACAATTCTATTTCTCACCAATCCGTGGCCTTTATCTCTTTTTGGTTTTATTTTTTAAACCTTTTGACTGTCGACGACTTGTTTTTTCTCTATCGGAACATTTTTCAATAGTGAATCGGAGGATTAGTCCTCTACGTCTCCGACGTTTTTGAAGGAAGTTAACGAGTAGTATGACGGTTAGTCTTTCCACTCACTAGTTCTGATGCTTTAGTGGTTAGTGTTTCCGATATCCGATGTATAACCATCGTGACGATAGTGCTCGACATCATCGACACTGTGGTAGCATTGACGTTTCAATCGTTGACACTGCGGAAGCATTGAGGTTTGAGTCACTGACCTGTAATGTTTAGAGCTTCTAACTGTCGACGGGATTTATGTTATCACAGGACCCACAGTTTGTTTGTTGCCTACTATTGTGGCTGCCTATGGAACTATCCTCTCGAGGTTTAGAGATTTTGATCGTCGATAGGGTTTTTCCCACCATCTCTTTTACCTAAGGTTTATATATATAGATGTGGGGCGTTATTTTATTATTATTGTTGAAACTCACGTCTGCTCTAGTCCTTGTTGATTGAGCTATATTACCATTTTCCAGCTGTCTGAATTTCACTCGTGGCGTGCTGCCATGGAGGTTTTGGGTCATCTTGTCGACTGCACTGCGTTTCTTCCAGGTAAGTAGTCTACAACCTTGTTGTTTGATGTTTATTGGTTGATTGAAACCGTGGTTTTTGTCGGGTAGGTTTTCTCGCTTATATTTTTGCATCAGTTTGCCCATTTAAAGCTGATTTTATTCGTTGTATACTTGCATAACATTTTAAAGGTCTAGGATTTCAACTGTTATAGTCTTTCATTGAGTCCACAGGATTGAGCCATTATGTATGCTTTCCTCCTGTCTGATAGATCAGGTGGTCGGTGTAGACAAGCGTTACACTGTCTACACCACCCTTTCATTCAAATGTAGCCTGGATTAAATGAAGAGATGTTCTATCATGGTTGTGTTCTTAGTTACAGACGGTGGACTTAGAGGATTTTAAGACACAACTTGCAAGAGTTTCTTTTTCCTTGTCATTTTTCTTTTCATGAATTAATACTCTATAGAGTTTATTTTTGAGAATGCATATGGAAGAGGTAAATAGGTTGATACAGTTTTTATTTACTACTAAAACACTTGCTAAAAGATTAAATGTTCTAAGAACATACTGTGTTTATGATAGGGGTACTGTTGCATGTATAAATTCAGGCCTGCAGTAGATTAATTTCACTCACAGCAATTAACAATTGATCATGCAAAATTATCAACAATGGAGACTCAATATGGAGCTGTAACACAAAATTATATTAACTGAGTGTACAATAGCCAACCCTGTAATAACATAGGCTGCTGAATATATAGAATACATGAGCAAATCGAATGCATAAGGAAGCATCCAAATCTAGCATAAAGCAGGCTTACCCAAAATAGGCAAATCCCCCATAGGTGTAAAAAGATGATCCCAAATCTATCAAGGGCCCCACGAATTAGCAAGGGCACATGGGCAAGCTAAAGAGTGGTCAAATGGCAGCTCATACATGCTTTTGCATGGAGTAAAGAGTGTAGGATGAAAGGGGAATAAAATAGGTTCACCTCACCTAGTCTAGATTTCCTTATGTGCTTTAAAAGCTGGAAAAACAGTCAATAAAGCAGAAAAAGCAGAAGGGCGCCTAGGAGGCCAAGAATAAAGCAGATTTGATTCCCAGGACTTTCCAAAGTGCTCCATGAGTCAATAATGGCAAGTTTGACCTCTATGGATAGGGAATTAGCTACTTGCACATGGTGGGACTCATGGACTAGGCAAATAAGACAAAATAAATGAAATAATGTCTAAGTGGGTAAATACTATGGGTTGATTATTCTAACACCCCCCCTTAAGCCTGACTTTATGAGTAATAAATCAAAAATATAGGGCCTAGAAACAAGGCTTAGTCACCCTTTACATACTGCAATGTCCATACAACCAAGGAAAGAGGCAAAACCAACTTGGGAAAATCCTCCCTTAAACATGGACTGTAAAACAAAATTGTAGAATCTTGTCTCCACTCATGCTTTGACAGCATGATCAGCAATCCCCAACAGTGATTTGAGATTGCTGAAGGTCTTCTCACAACA